>PPHD01023420.1:0-12471 GCA_002909625.1 Bambusicola thoracicus
AAAGTGTTCAAATCTACACAGGATTTTAATAAATTAATTTTTGGTGGCAATGAAGCCCAAGAATTTCTCAGCGTAATGAAATTTCAATGTGTATTTAATATAGAAGAATCTTTTCTGCTTCTTTGTAGGTTGTTGGGTTTTTTTGTTGTTTGTTTGTTTGTTTGTTTGTTTGTTTTTTGGAGCTTTCCTAAAACATTAAGCAACAATATGTTTTCCCTATGAATAGATATTCCATTTTTTAGAATCACTGCTTAGTGTGGGAGTAGTAAGGGAATTGACTTGAGCTTTGCCAGTAGAAGCTGCCGTTGAATAATTTCTCTTGTGGCTGCATGCTGCAAAAGGCTGGTGTGAGTATCAGATAGATTTAGCAGTAAGATTCTTCATCAGAAGAAAATTGCTTGTTTCCTAGACTTGAACACAGTTTTGTGTTATCAAGTGGGTTTACTGTACAAAGTAATCAACAATTTGTCATTCCCATTTTAATAAAGAATTTGCATGGTCACTCTTGGCCCTGCTGACTGCTAGGGGAGGATATATGTAACTCTAACAGAGCTCAGATCAGGATCCTATTTCTTCAGCTTTGGCATGGAGTTTTTGCCATATGGAAAGACCATGTCAGAGTTTGTAGATCATGGGGATCAAAAGCCAGTTTTCTATAGCAAGTCTGGCTGTGATTTACCATAATATCACACAATCACTTCATCTTGCATCCTGACCATGTATTTGAATTGTCTGACCAACATGGGGCCAAGCTATTTGCAATAGTCTTCCACCATCACTGCCCTTTAAAATTTCCCTGAATATCTTTTCTCTTATCAACAAGAATGTATTTGATCAACTATTTCATGAAGTATGAAGGTGCACTCCTTTTGGACTACATCTTCAGCTGTGACCTGTTAGTGGTGACCTTTGCACTTGTGTGCAGCCCAGCCAAATCAGCAGAGCTTTGCTAATATCCAGAGACTAGATAAAGAAAAACAGCCTGGGTCAGAATGCAAACACCAGTCCTGAGTCCAATAATAAGTATTATAATCCACTTACAGTGAAAAATAAATGATGACTAAAACTTAAACTTGTGTCATGTGTGTGTCTTAAAGACTGTGTTTTAAGTGTTTAAAAACTTCTAAATACAAATAGAAGTTGTGATGAGTTAAACCAGCCTATTTTATTCTGATTAAAACATGATAATTGATAAATGTTTGTTAGCTATATATTAATGTCTTTAAACATCATCTTTATCAGATTCCAAAAGCACTACTCAGTGTTATAATAAATATTAATGTATTGCTGTTCTCAAGGTATTGATTGAGATCTTTAAATTTGTTTAAATATATTCTCAGAACCTCTTACAGTAGCCAAAATTACCTGTAGCATTTTCCACAGCAAAATTATCTTGTGATGTTGATTGAAATTGTACCAGTGCATCTGCCATAAAAACGTTAATGTCATGTCTGACTGAGACACGTGCACCTTCTATGTTCATCATTTCTGAATCCATTATAAGACCTTAATGGCAGCTGTATATAAAGACATGCCATAATGACATCTTAAATGCTGTCTCTAAATTCACAGCATGAAAAACCTTTTAGGAACAGTGTATGAAAAAAGCAGCTAACAGCAATTTCTAGGTAATATTCATGGTATTTCTTTGATTTAGGGGTTTTTTGTTGTTGTTTTTTGTTGTTGTTGTTTGATTTTTTGTTGTTGTCTTTTTTGTGTGTGTGTGTGTGTGTTTTTGTTTTTGTTTATTTCAATAGAAATAAATGGTTGCAAGAAACCAGTGTTGTAAATAGAACTTTATTCTTGGTGAATGACATTTGGCATCTCAGGTCAGCTTTCTTGTTTCATAGCAAACATTAAAAAATGTGTGCCAGAGCTTGGAAGTGTATCTAGTGACTGTACAACAAGAAAAATATTTATACAATAGAAATAAGTTTATTAAATTTAAACAAAAGGTATATGCATACAAAATTGCACAATATAAATACCCTAGAAATGACTTCTGGAGTAAGATTTTTAGAAAGAGCACCAACCTCTAATGAAACAATCTTACAGAAGAAAGGGGTTTGGAGTCTTGCTGTAATTTTGCCAGAAGCTTTGTGTAGTCACTTTCTGGGCTGGAGCCTTTTATCATTCACCTCAGTACACTCATTCTGTCTCGCAAAGTTTATTAAAGTGAGAAAAAGGAAAGGTGAAAAGGTAGAAAAGAAAGCAGTACCAAATCTTAGAGACTTCACTGAAAATTTTCAGTAGTCATCACTAAAGGGTGTGCTAAAGAGAAGCCCAGGTTTTTACAATAATGTCTTGTGGATCTATACCTAACTTCCCAGCATTTCAGTTCATTATTCAAGACACTGAATACTTCAGGCATCTTCGTGGGGTTGTTTTTTTCTTCTTCTTAATTTCACTGTTTGTAGTAGTGACATCACCTTAGATCCTGTCAGCAGTACTACTGGATTTATGTTAGTTAGAATTAATTCTTTCAGCTCCTTTCTGTTGTCATTTTTTCATGCTGAAGAATCTTGATGTCCATTGGAGTGGCTCACCGGGCCATTAGATCCGAAGTTTATTCATGACTGAGTGTCTTTTGACCAAACTGGTCAGATTGTCATGTCTTCCTGCTCCAGAACTCATCAGTTCTTCCACAGAGGACTCAGCTTCCAGTGTTCCTGCCCTCTCCCATCTCCCTGCACACAGCTCTCACCTTCTGCTGACTATGCTCTCTGTGTTGGTGCGCTATGTCAGTCAGATGTCTCCATACCACACAACTTAAATCACAACCTAAATCAAGGAGAGCAAGCAGTGCACATCTTTGTGCTTTACTGGAATTACCAGGGAGTGTCTATAGTAGTACTGCCTCTTAACTGCTTAGGTGTTTACAGAGGTGTCTCCATTCTTTGGACCAGGCTTGTCTGTTCCTTATTTCTCAGAGCCAAGGTATTTTACAAAATTAAGTAAACACTGCTTGTCATTTATGCATGAGGAACTGAGTCATCAATTTTCATCAAGGTATTGGTAGGATCAAGAAGAGATTCCTTGTCCTCCTGTTTGTAATGCAAAACCCTATACACTGAATAACTTTGATCCTTAGAAACTTCTTTGCAAGGGATTTGAGTTAAAGTCTGAATTCTTACAGATTTCAGAGATTTCATCCACAAGTATGTAACCAAAGATGAATTGAGCATCAACACATAATCAGTAGCAAATGTTTCCCAGAGCTTGATCAAATTAAATAAACTCATATTTGCTCCAAAACAGCAGATTGCAATTGTGACTCTTAGTTGCCATGAGCATAGACAGAAGTAAAAGTGGTGAATTAGATGTAAAAGACATGTTAGTAATTTTTATATATTAAGTATATAAGCATCTTTTGCTACTTCCAATACATGGTGATGCAGAACCACTGTATAAACTGTGGGAGATGCTTTATTTCCTTTTTATTCCTCTAATGTTTTCTCAGTGTTTTTCCTCTGAAGATGAAATTTTGAATGATTGTGTTTTATCTGATCATTAATTATGTATGTTTGCATGTAGGGACACTTTTACTGTACCTGTTTTGGGGTTACGGGATTAAAAACATATCTTTATGAAGAGACATAGTGCTTGTGTCACTTTTGGTATAAACTCTTAGAGTAAATGACTTTGAAGCTTGAAATCCATCTTATCTCTTAAACAGAACAGATAGAACCACACATTATTTATGTTGCTATGTAAATACCATAAGTGGCAAAATAGCTTCTGAACTGAATATAATCTTTGTGTAGATTTTATTGTACTTCACAACTAATCTGTGGTAAGTTATGTGGAGTTAAAGTTCATGTTTAAATACAGATTCTTATTTTAGATTTTTCCACCATTAATGAACCTGAAGCAAAATTACCTATACCATTCAATTTATAATATAATTGAAAAAAAAAAATCTGAGGGTAGTCTAGAAGATATTACACAATACAGTTATTGGTAGAAGTTAGTAATTTATTCAATGCAAAATGCCAGCACCATGAAAACATACATTTTCAAGAGTTATTACAGCTTGTAGCTTCCCTTGAGTTGTATTGATTTCCTCAAAAGTTGTTTAATGGCAAAAGAAAGCATTCCCGTGGCATGGAATTCTAAGCTCCAACTATTTCAAAGCACTGTGGTGCAACTTCAGGTCATTATAGAGGTTATGACCTCAGTTTGCATTTCTGTTTTTCAAAGACTGCCTTCAATACCCAGTAGATAGATCTCTCTGGTGTTGTGATTCCTCCGTGAGTAAAAAACAGAGTGTATGAAGATGATGATCTTCTAAACCGGCTATATTTTACACACATATCCTAAATTGCATTACGGATTACCATTCTGCATACAGGTTAGTAGGGTGATCTCTTAACAAAGAAATCTCTTACTGATCTAAAGTGGGTAAATAAGCAATGTAATGACCTGTAATTCAAACTCTTCTGTTGGACCAGCTTTCAAATGTCTGGTTGCATACAGCTAGGGGTTTGGCACAGTAAGACATAGTGTCTGACTTACAGGATAACCTCAGAGGTGATGTTTGGGAGCTCAACACTGTCAGTGCCAGCGTCAGCTGGGTGGACTTGGCAACATCAGCTGTAGACAACAGAAACATTCAGTAGAGCAGAAGTGATGCCAATGTTGGGTGGAATTTCAGTCAAGAGGTGTAAGTTTTACGTGCATAGTGAGAAATTACTTTGAGTTCCAATTATATCACATTGAACTGAAGGATCACAGCTCAGAAATTTTTTCCAAAGCTTTTCTTAGCTTTGTGTTTTTGATTCTTCCGTCTATCTGATTTGTTGTTTTGTTTAGTTGACCTGCATGTTGTTTAATATCTCCTGGGAATGCTATTCAGAAGCCTCCTACCTCCACCCTGGGTGGTACAGATGATCCAAACAGGACATCCAGGGACTCCAGAGAATGACTGCAGTGAATAGGCACACCCGGGACAGTGAGCTCATCAAAACCTTTACACATGAAGAATTTTTAATGCTCTTGCCTGAGCTGGGATGCGCTGGCATGCTAGATGACTGTACATCCAAGTATGGTGCACAGAAATGAGATTCACCAGGCGGCATCAGTACAGATTTCAAAATGATTTGAGGGCAAGAGATGGAAAAACATTTCTAAAACTGCACATAATAAATCTGGACTTCCAGAGGAATACTGAAAGTCTGGAGTATGCTGTTGCTGAGCAGTCTTACTCTTTACCAAGCTGCCTTTGGCTAATCAGAAACCACAACAACATCTGAGCCACCAGCAGTGCCATTGATTCTCTCAAGTACCCATAAAAAATAAAGCAGGGAAAGCAACTTAATTGTTAGTAGGCTTCAGATATTGCAGAAGCAATCTCTTTAGCTTTCACCACTTCTTAATTAAGCATCTACCTGAGACTCATTTCGGAGGATTTTTAAGAATATTGTAAAGCTTTCACCATTACATTGTAAGTGAAGTACTGGTATGTAGGAGCTGGAGACATCTTCATGTGCTGTGTATAAGGACTTTCAAGAGCTCTACATCACTGATAGAACATAACCTTCGACAGTGTTTAAAAAGAGTGAATTTCTTAGAATTCCAACTTTACTACAGTATTTGTAGCAGCTTACTTTTTTAGGATAATTGAAAATGAATCTCTCTTCTATTAAAGTACATATGATCTATTAAAATATCCCATATCAAAGTGTTCTTAAAAAAAAGTTTCTATTAGGGATTGGGATTAAAGTTAAAAGTTTCTATTAGGGATTAAAATTAATGAGCAATTTCAGATTCTTCATCAGAATTTGTGAAAACTCATTCCTTCTTTCTCCTCTCATATTCTGATATATGAAAAAGACTCTTTCATCCCGATCAACATTTTTATTTGCTTGTAAAATTCAGCCTGATTTTTTTGTCATCTAGTTTCAAGACAGTGTGAGCTAGTAACGGGTGAGCAGTCACAGATAAATAAGCGCTGAGAAGTAAACCATATGTCAACCATACTTTTATTAAAACATGAGAAGTTTCCCTACAGGTTTGAAATAATATTTTTTAATTAAAAAGACATTTAAACTGTAAAAGAAGAAAAGATTTTGAGAGAGGGTGACATGAGCAGGAGTACAGGCTTTGCAGAGGACTTGGTATATGTTGTCCATGGTAATACAGTCTAGTGGGCTGAAATGTAAACTTCCGTACTGAGCTGGATACAACTTATAAATTTTGTATAACTGGATCTAAACTTTTTGCCAGAGTTGTTTTAAAATGTGTCTTCATAAACACTTCCCATGGAGATATTCTTTGTAAAAATAAATGTTAATAACTGGCTGACAGAGAATTTATAGAACTGCAGGCTTAACTGCCTTTAGGCCCCAGAGGATTACAGTTCAGTAGAGCCAAATTTATACAAAGAATGAAATATAAAGTAGAACAAAAAAAGGCTGGAGAATAATTCTTTCTACTTTCATAAAATTGAAATAGTGATGTCTTCCTGTTACTTTCACCAAAGCATATGTGCAAACCATAAATATCAGCATATAATTTCAGATCTTTGTGACCTATATGATCTATTCCTTGTGAAAATTATGTTCAAAATGTGTGTTATAGAGGATAATTTTAGCATAGGTAGAAGTAGTATTTCCTAAATTGCCTGTCAGAAATGGCTTAATCCTACTTATAGGAATTGCGTACATCAGTCAGACACATTCATTTCAATACCCATTCATTTAGGAGACTCTCTGCTGAGAATGTCAAAGAGATGCTAATTATTATCAGCTATGGTGATCCTTCGGGAATTAGGCTGAGATTGAGAAACCACATAATTACACCATAGTCAAGGATTAAAGTGATGAGTTTTGCTCCCTTTCTGCTTTTTTTTTATTTGGTGGCTTGGGCAGCAGCTGTCACACACAGACCTAGCATGCTTTCAGTGGCTGTTTTGTGAGAATTCTTCTGCTTTCAGGACAGTTTATCTGCTGCCAACACTGTGCTAGGGCAGGAGGAGAAGAAGCATTAACTGTTGTAGGTGGCTTTCTAAAGAAAATGTAATAAAGAAAATACCAGGATCCTTGATCAAGGCACTCATTTTGAGTTAATTCATCTGCTGTGTTGAAGAGAGACAGCAGGGTTTGAAAGTCCGGTTGATCACCACCTGCTACCTGCATTTAGGTGGAATTCAAGCAGGAAATTCTGTTCCATTAACAGGGGGACTCTGAGAGGAACTTAGAGATGTATGGCAGCATTAATGTCTGGTAATTTGAAGAAATTTTAATAACTGCTCCTAAGTCCTTAGTACACTGAAGGAATGAGTCCTTATTACTCTGAAGGAAAATGAATTAGGTAAATTTTCATTCGCAAGAGAATTTAAAACTGGCAGACTTTTGTATTGCTGTGTATAACATCTGTATGATTTAAATAAAATATAGTTCTTTTTGAAGTGTCTGTATCCTTTGCTAATTTTTCCTGTCCATTCCAATCCAGATAAAACACTTTTTTTCCAACTTCAAATCCTTTATTGTGAGCAAAGCAAGTTAGTGTACTAAATAAATTTTATTTAGTGGGCCATGCCAGAAATATAAATTTTCCTTGAACTCCTTTGACACTGTTAATTGGTTTTGGAATTATGGTCGTATGCCCTGATAATTCAATAACATAAAGCTGATGGCAGTAGGCTGTTTGAATATATTTTACTTTTCAGTGTTGCCTATTTCTGGAGTGAATGATTAACTTAAAATCAGTTCAGTACTATAAGCCTGGGAAATAATTCTGTGAGGCCTATGACTGTAGGGCTCTGTTTGCAAAAGACATTTCCCATTCTATTGTAATTCAGCAGGCTGAGGGGTACAAACTTTAAGAGAAAAAACAATTCTTCCAAGTGAAAAAAAAAACCAACAGTATTTAAGGCCATCAAAACCATAGTGTTTTTGAAGCAAAAAGACAATAAGAGACCTAAAAAAAAACCTAAATGAGAACACTGATGTCATCTTCAACAGTAAATGCAAAGATCCAGATTCTGCTTTCACCTGTGTTGCATTAAAAGACAGCAATAGATGATTTTCAAGATGCAATTACAATGGTTTTAATCTGAAGCTGCAAAGGGCAGTTTAGCTAAGCGTGCATAGTAGTGCGAACAGATGTTTTGAGTGACATGAATGAATTAAATAAAGTCTTAAATATATGCTAACAGAGTGAAATGATGGGAATTTATGTCCATGACTGTGTTTCTTATATGTAAACTCTTATAAACTACAACTTTTTACTTGCTTGCAGGAATTCAGGTCTTGAGAGTGTATTTTTCACGTGTGAAGCTCAATAATTATAGGCAAACAGATTGCTCAAATGTAAAATGTTTCTGCTGAAATTCCACTCACCTTTTCCCATATATACTGAGCTTTCAGTATTGATTTAGTCCTTTAATGAGAATAGAGCTTGTAATCAAAGAAGGGCTGGATTCTACTTTCTCATGTGAGTTCAGTACTGTTGTTAGCAATTAAACATATCTGAGCTGTAGAATTTTCATTACAGGTGATGATATACAAAGAATGAAGGTGATTTGGTGCTTTTTTTCTGAGTTTATAGGTGAATGTAATAGTTTGGAAGTTTGGGTTTTTTTTGTTTTTTTTTTGTTTTGTTTGTTTCTTTGTTTTTAATCTTTTTTGCAAGAGCCTGAGAGAGAATAAATATCTTAAAATACAACTAGACTATGTATCTTTAACTTAACTACACATATTCATTTTTAAATGCCTTTGGTTTTCAGTAGTCATGGTGTCTCATCAGCTAGTGCTTTGACAACTCATTTACTTTTCCTTCAAAGTACGTGTCTAGATAAAGTTACCATTTGTGTTTTTCTGTGAGGTTTTTGTTATGATATTACAGACCTAGACTGAGCTTCACTCAGCCATTTTAAATGTCTCTTTTACAGAAAAAAAATACAAGCTTAGTCTCCCTTACTGAACCAGAGATGACAGCAGTCCAAAACTATTTATAGAGATAAAATTGTATAGTATACAGTAATAATTATATAGTATCTTTAGAGATCTAATTCTGATACGAAATGCTTATTCTTTTCTGATAGTTTCCCAATGATGTGAAAGTAGTTCGTGGAGCTTAGTTCTAATTATGTGATTAAGTGGGAAAATGTAGAAAGTTGTTCCTCTCTGTAGATTTTCAGACATGGCATCTGTGCTGGCAGCTGAGTTGTCTGCCCCATCTCATTGCTAGCAGGTTCACTGCTGCAAAGATTTTCCTCTGTGCTGACTGAGGCAAGCAGTTCTTGTATCTTCTGTTTGGAGTATCCTTTTTTTTTTTTTTTTTTTTTAATTGAAAGCTCCCTCAATCTGTCAAATAGCACTCTTCAAAATGACAATGAAGAATATAGCAAACTCTTTTATTTGAAATCTTAAAACTTGGCACAAATATTTTTTAATGCTTAAATGATGTTTCCTTTTATTGCTATCATGTCAATCTTTCTTCTTTTGAGTATTCACCTTCAAGAGGTATGCTATATTTGGAACATTTCCTTTTCTTGGTCAACATTTGTTGTTTTATAGGATTTATTAACTGACTTTCGTCATACAGCACTTGTTCCTGTATAGAAATTGCCAGAAGTTTTCTCAGGTGTATAATAGTAATTCATCCTGAACTGTATAATTTCAAAGAAAGAAATTTAATTTAGTGAGAAGTAAAGGATCTTTACTTCCTTAAAATGGTGTTGAAGTTTAGACAGAAAGAAAAAGGATTTCAGAATGAAAAACTAGGTTTGTATTCAAGATATATCTCATTATTCCAAATGCTTTTGTGTCAAGCAATAAATAAGAGTTTTCTGAAGCTTTCTTTGGCTTGTAGTCAAGTACTATAAATGAATCCCTTAATGGCATTCACTTCTGGGCAGCACTAGCAGGTATGTTTTTAAAATCTTACGGTGATGTGTGATACTTTAAGCTTCAAGTGTATGCCATCTTTCCATTAGCAGTCATTAGCAGTTCTGACCATAGAGGTAGCTTGGCTTAAAAAACAAAGTACAGCAAAAAAGCCCAAAAGCCTGTGGTAGTGAATGCTTATGTATAAGCCAGTCTTCTACTATTCATGAGATTGCATTCCGAACTTGAAGTTGGGAAATAGATGCATTTTAAAGCAAAGACCGACATTTTTCTTTCATTTTCTTCACATGAGCAGCAGTGGGACAGTTGAAGAACACAAACATTAGGCAATCCTGAGCATGTCTACGGAGCACCATTATCTATTACAGAATTAGAAGTACAAGGGCATTATTTAACATCAGCACTGTGTTAGTTTTGTCTATGCAGTTAATTTTTTTATCTACTTTTTAACAAAGCAGAGACTGAGAGGAGAACAGCAACAAGGAGGGATGTGAGCTGTGATCACTAAATTATTTGAATTTGTTGATGTATGCTCGATTCTTTACTGTAAACTATTTTATGTATCTTAATTAAGAAGAGGTTGACTTTAGGAACTGACACTGCAATATACGAAATAGTATTAGTGTAAGTATTTGGTACAGTAACCTGAGTGTGCTGTAAGTAACTAGTAACTAAATAGTAACTAACAGCCATGAACATGTTTTCAACAGTTAGCACTGGAAAATATGCATAGCTAGTTAAAGATTAGTGGAAAGGATTAGGTTGTAACTTAACCTTTTTCAACGTTTATTGTAGGCAGCATACCTTGTCTGTACTGGACTTTGAAACTCATTAATTATCTTGTACTTTGGAAATATGTCACCTTATGCTTGTCATTCTACAATGATCTAGCATATGCTTAACAGTAACCAATGGTTTCATTGGCTCTAGGGAGCTTCTGCATGTTTCATTTAGCAATATTCTTAGGAACACCATTTTTTGAGAAATAGAAAAAATATTTATTGTATATTTTCTGCCTCTTTCAGTTTCAGTAGAGCTGAATAACAAATGTGAAAGGAATGAAAATTAGGACCCACTATTTACTTTCAGTAAAAGCCTTCAATACAGAATTTCAAATTCTGGTGTCTTTCATCCATATAAAGATTAAACCTTCCTAAAACACACAAAGTAATAATCTTGAAAGCTACCATAATAGCATCAGCCTCAATCACTACATTATTGTTTGATATATTTCAGTTGAAATGCCTGCTTCTCTGGATGTCATTATCTTTAAATTTCAAAGTAATTAAAGATTTTATTTTTAAGTAGGCATACCAAATATAAGCACTTTAACAAATGTTGATGACTGGAATAAAAATGTCTACATATCTTGTGAGTGTACAACAACATCAAGGGGAGGGAAGGAGGGCTTTTGCTCAGGGAAGGATGTCATTTTCTTGACATTCAAGCTTCAAGTAGATAAGTGTCAAAGCAGAGAGGAGATTGCTTTTGAATTGAGACTGCATCTTTTATGAATTTACATGATGAGATAATAAAATATGAGCCACGTGTGTAGTTGTAGTTTATGTGGTAGTGATGCAAATTAAAATTGTATGTGAATGTGCATACAGCCTACTAATCTTAAGTAGACAAGTCAGTGGACACAGGTCATCCAGTTTCAGATTGTGAAGACCTAGGAATTGTCCTTCTTTTCCTTTCAGACTACAGTACTCTGTTATTATTTTGAGACATTTACTCTGAATCAGGGCCACCTGCTCCATGGGTAGATTGGGAAGCTGGTGTTACCACTTTTATGCACTGGTTTGCTCCAGCTGGGTGATTTCTTGCCTCTGTGTATGTACACCAGGCTGTCCACTCTGTCTACAGGGTGGAAAAGCAGAACCCCTAAGAATTTGGTGATCCTCATAGGATTTGGTTGGTAAAACATCCAAGCTCCTTTCTTCCCATTCTGTATACATGTCTTTCTTAATTGATTTGTAGATTGCAAAGACTAACTTCAAGTTGGTGAAACTGGGCTCTATACAGTATCTTTGTGGGACGCCTGAGAACCTAGAAGAAGGCAACAGGAGACTATCAGTATGTTTGTAGTCCAAAAGTGTTCATCTTACTCTCCAGTGATTACATAAAGATATCGAAGGAAGCTCATCTTTCTAGTTTAAATTTGGTCTTTATGAATATCCATATATATAGTCACTTTGTTTTGACAGCAATTGCTATCAAATTTGAGTCATTTTAGCAATATAGTGATTTTAATAATTTAGAAAAATAGTTTAAGGATTCTTCTTTAGTATTTTGTCTTCGGGAGTTTTGTCAACTTTGTTCTTTTTCCTCTTGGCAGCACCAGAACGAAGAGATTCCCTACTGGGTAGTCCTGATGTCATCTGTACTGCTCCAAGACGAAAGAGAAGACAAAGAACAGTAAAGTCTGCTGGGACAGAAGCTAAGATAGCAACCTATGAAACAGAAATGCTAGCAAAGGAAAAGTAAGTCATTTTCAAAATGTATTGCGGTGTTAGTGTATCTATAAATACTTGTTCTTTTTGTGTTTTCTTGTGCAGTGTCGTAATATTCAGAGTACCTAAGTACTGTTTTGTGGCTTTTTTTTTTTTTTTTTTTTTTT
>PPHD01023421.1:0-12471 GCA_002909625.1 Bambusicola thoracicus
GTACTTTCTGAGGGCCAACAGCTCCAGCGCAGGATCTGCCTCTCTGCCCATGTGACAGTGTAACATCTTAAAAGTGATGCAGGAAACTCACCGGGGTGTGGGCTCCGTTGGGGACACTGCACGGTGCATCGTCATGGGTCTCGTGAAATACACCAGGTACCCTGCAGAGACAGGACAGAGAATAAAGATTCTGCCACAAGAAACAGACTGCCCAGGGGTGGCATTAAGGGGCCAGAGGCCTATCCATTACCCTGAGTGCTTCTAAATCAAGTTTTCTCAACCCAAATCCACCTCTTTCAAATGCTTTAAAGAGCGCATTTTGTTGAGTGACTGCCTTAAAAGCACCAACACAAGCAGCTCACAGGTGTTGGAAAAAAGGCAGCAGAAGAAGCTAACACATACTTTTGTGCTTTACCTCTTCACCAGGATTGTCAAGCATTTTGATATTCCAGATGCAAGTGAGGCCATTAACTGCTATGTAAAGAACTCACAAGAGCTGGTAAATCTCTTTAAAAGGACAACCCAAGCCATCTGACACCACCTCCTCCAAAGTATTCTCACAAGCTTTATGCCATTTGTTAGCATTTCAAGTGTCCTCAACCACACACCCTGGTGCAAGAGTTTTGAAACTGAGCAGGTTTCAACTCAGACTGTTCAATGCAGCATTACTGTTTTACTTATGCTAGGAATTCAGTGAAACATGTACGAAAAGAAGCTTTTAAAACATGCTCAAATTAAGAGTGGTCAGTAACAAGAATAACACTTAACAAGGGGTAAGTTCAACCCAAAGTTACAGGAGTTTTGTGAAGACCCAAGAGGCAGAGTACATCCAGCAATTTGATGTGGGCAGGAGGGAACTATGGAAAGATAGAAGCTACTCCCAGTCTTCTGGAAAAAGAAGAGAGGTGTCAGTGCCTTGGCATGCCTTGTGCCAATGGCCATCTCTTCAATCAGTCCTGGATTTCCAGACCTGTATCCTAAACTCCCACATGCAACACCAACTGCAAGCAGTTGCTAACTGGGCCCATTAGCTGTAAATTTATCACAACATAGCTGCATTCGAAGCATTTAATACTCCTTGCACGGCAGAACCAAAGCCTTGTCTTGTTTAGAGGCAATTGTTCCCTAAGATGTTAAAAGTACCCTTTTCCTGATGGCTGTCATTGTATCAGCGACGAGGCTAACCTGCACCACAGAACCGGGCTCCAGAGGTCCGTGGAAATGGGATGTTAGAGTCCTGGTAGGAGCCATAGGCATTGGAGACACGGGCAAAAGTGGGCAGGGGGGTCGTCACGGAGTTGGACAGAGCATAGGGGTTGCTGGACGTGCTGTCCTCTTGGTTCTGAAACAGAAGTTAGCCAAGGTCACGGTCCTGCTACCACAGGGAGGAAACCCAGCTGGAGCACTGGGAATCCTCATGCCGAGCAGCCTCACACAGATATCTCTCCTTTGAGTCAAAGCAGATCAAGAACAGAGCACGGCTACCACTCTGGCTCTGAAAGCATACGCAAGCATGTGTGCCTTTGAGCCAAGTGCTCCTCTGCACTGCTGTTTGTCTGGAGAGCTCTCTCCCACCACAGCTGTGTTGAAATGCAGAGCTCAACTAGGGTGGAAACAATGGTCTCAAGGGAAAACTATATAGAAAAATCTGACCTTCAGATGCGGCTCCCAACAACAAAACACAAAGCTGAGAAAAACCCAGTACCTCAGTGATGCCAGTAAGAACATCTCCTCAAAGATGACTATCTTGGCACCTCACGCAAATATGGGGGTGTCAAATGCAAGTTGGGCATCTTGAAGTGATGAGGGCAGGTGGTGTGAGCCAGGAATGAAAGTCTGGGAGATCCCAGGTCTGCCCAGAGAAGTTTTGGCAGAAATTTGCATTCAATTGGAAAAGATACAGCTCAGGTCTAAAGAAGTCCTATAAAAGCACGGCACCTGGCTCAAATTTTCCATACAAGGGTGAAAGCTCTCACAGCAGTACTGCTGAGACCAAACAGAAATAAGCTTCCAATGTGGATAAAAAGAAAATTCCAAAAATTAAACAAAAAACCACCACCAACAAAAAAAAGATCCCTCATTCATGATGAATAAACAAAACCTC
This sequence comes from Bambusicola thoracicus, assembly GCA_002909625.1. Classification (NCBI taxonomy): domain Eukaryota; kingdom Metazoa; phylum Chordata; class Aves; order Galliformes; family Phasianidae; genus Bambusicola; species Bambusicola thoracicus. The sequence goes on from PPHD01023421.1 coordinate 2,105, forward strand.
TCGGAAAAAAAAACCCGAGGAGACTCATCTTTTTCTGAATGCTAAAAGCACATATTACAGTACACTGCACCCACACACAGAGCTATTACCTGACACCAGGATGCTGAGTAGGTATCACAGATCTCTCAGCTAAGGGCAGAGTGGGACTCGCATTTATTTGTGGCATCAACCCTACATAACCTTCACACAAGGCTTCAGAAAAAACAGACTTTCACAGCTTTGTTCAAAGGAAGAAAACAAAGGCCCTCTGGTTGGCAGGATCTTTGAACAGAACTGAGAAGGTAAAGACATCTGCCACTGCCTTCAGACAAGAATTCATCACCTCCCTGAAATCTTTTATTTTCTACAGCTGATATCCATGCCCTGTTGGTTGGCGAGATCTCAGAGCTGGAAAGCTACCATGCACCATTGTGATGCTGCAACCAACAGTAACTCCTGCTAACCTAATTATTAGCGAGCACCCCCACAACAGCAAACCTTCGGGGCCTGATCATCCAACTCAGTTTTCTTCAACATTAACCACAAGAACTTACACAAATCTCTCAGCCAGTCACAGGGGTCTATTTACATGTCTAATGAAGTCAGACTCTCAGTGCAGAGTCAGAAGTGTGGGATGCGAGAGAAGACAACAAAGTAGGGCAGAAAGCCCATGGAATTCTCCATACCACGACAGACTCCAGCCAGGAGACGAGCTGACGCAGGCAGGGCTCCAGGCAGCTCTGGTTCCGCTTCACTTTCTGCAGAGAAGTGTCTTTCAGTATCTGGAATACATGCAAGATGCAGCTTGAGTCATGATTATATCCGCACCTTCCCACATCCTTTTCTGTCTGCAGAGCAGCAAAGTTGCCAGGCTCATGAGATTGCAGGGCCAGAGACATCCCAGAACACCCACTGGAGCCACATTTACGCACTGATGTGCTGTCTGCTTCAAGGAAAGAATGACTGAGCTTTGATCAGAGCACTGAGGGTTCACCTAGGTTCAGCACACTCTGATCCAGGATTTGGGCTTCTGTATTGCTGCAGCCCATAACATTCCCTACCAGTCTGTGGCAAACCAGATCCAGCTTTTTCAAGAAGGAACCCAAACAGACCCATCTGCTTGATGGACAAGCTTAGGCCTAAGCCAGAGGCTACTTTGCTCCAAGGCAGCCATTTCAGCCCTAACACATAACACTGTTAGACTCAGGATGACCAAAGCATTGAAGGCTGAGGCACTCATACACTTTGAAATCCCCGGCTCTTGCTTGCTCCCCATAAAGAGCAACTTCTCATCATTCCTTTCTATTCAAACGCAAACCATTTCCAATGGTCTGTACAGTCAAATAATAAAAAACAAAAATCTCACCTCTCCAAGGAAGACACAAACTATCTGTGATCCTCCACTCTACTTTGAGCAGAACACAACAAAATGTAGGGAAAATGAGTCCAAAGCCAGCAACGCTTTATGTCACTACCTCTATCTGCTTTAGATTAGGAAATAGCTGAGCACTTCATCCTTCCTTCGTGGTCCAAAAGTAAAATTAGCCTGCTTTCCTAGTGCTCTTACAGGAGTGGTAATGGAGAGCGACCCCTGCTGCTGGAGATGGGATTTCAGCAGCAATAGGACTTCCTGCATCAGTTGATCACACTTGATCTGGAATTAGTGGGCTCTGTGCAAAAAACTTAAAACAGTTTGTAGAGGTGAGCAGGAAGCAACATGCCAGCTCAGAAATACTGCCTTTCTGCAAATGGATGCCTTGCTGGTTGTTTTGTCCATTATGAGTTTTGGGGCAGCTGTTCTAGAAGGATGTTAGGGATCCTCAGGCGATACACATGACACTCATACCAAGTTGCAGAGAAAAACGTGTTCAAAAAGCATCAATGGGGAAAAGGAAGTACTGGGCTACAAGACCAACAAAGACCTCATCCTACAGGCTCCAAAATACATTAGTTCAAACAGCAGTCTGTGGTGTATCTTCAGCAAGGTCTGTGTCAGAAGTCTAGACACCAGGTGTTGAGCATGCGTCTAATTGTGAGACCACGTACCTTAAGCAGCTTGGCCTTCATGGAGGCAGTGATGGAGGTCGGGTTGATGAACTGGAAGGATGGCGCAGCATTATTGGGATATTGGACAGGGAACATCACCAGCATCCTGACTCGATGGTTGCCGCAGTGCACTGAAACTGTGCAGCTACGGTTCACTGCATCCATCTGTGTGAGGAAAAGCAATTGCCTTGCATTCAGATCTCCAAGGACCTTTAAACTTGCAGTGGCTTCAATTCATGCTGAGGGGCTGATTCCCCTGCACACCCATAAGATGAAGTCGTGCTGTTGTCAAGGGCAGTGAACACAGTGACAGCAAAAAAAAAAAACCCAGGGAACAGCTTTCACCAGCAGACTGCCAGCCCAGCAGCATTTGGAGACTCCGGCCAGCCCAGGCTGCAGCAGGAATCAGGCAGCTCCACAGACAGCTACTGCTCCCCATCCAACCTCCCCGCCCTTGACCACAGAGCACTTCAGGCCTGGTGCAACAGTAACAGGCACCATCTAAGATCAGGTGGGACTCTCAGGAAGGTATTTGAGAATGTGAAACCACAGTGGTGGGGAAAGATGACAGGCAGCAGCCCCAGGCCTGCCATTTCAGTACTGCACTGGGCCTCCAGTCAGCTTCCACTCACAGAAGAGGCTCTGCTGTGTGAGGGAGATGCCAAAACTGAGGGCCGGAGTGTGGACAGCGAGGGCTGATCCGACTGAGTTCAGAAACAGTTGAAATGAGATCAGCTGCACGTACTAGAACAAGCCACTGTGCAGTTTTGGCAGAAGAAAAACACAGTCCAGCCTCCTTGGGGCCAGTGCCAGCATAGTTACTATGCTGAAATGTCTCCCTCACTCCCAGTGTTTGCAATTATCCTCTTTTCCACTACCCATGGCCAAAAGGATCTCTACAGCTCAAAATAAACCTTGCTTACAGGCAGCAGTCACTGCAGCAGGAGAGTTCCCTTCAGCAGCTCTGACAAGCCAGCTTACCCATATCCCCTTCTAGCCAAGTAGCAAAAGGAAACTACCTCTACATTGACATTTCGGATCTGCACGTTGATCAGCGAGAACTCCTGCTGCAGTGTTTGAGGCAGCCCCAGTTGGTCTGTTTTCTTTCCCACCAGGAGGTCATTCAGGAAGTCTTCTTTTAAGGCTGACAGAAAAGATGCGGTACAGGCTAAGGCAAGTTAGAGTAGAGCTGTGGCATGCAATGCCACGAGGCAGCCAGAACAGGCTGCTTTTTGATACATGAAAGCACGAGTTCTACCTGGCAAAGCCCTGTAAGCCGGAGGGTCTAAGCTGTTGTTCAGAGGAAGACTTCAGAACCTTGTTCATAAAACAAACAATCTGTCTGCACAGTGGTTTCCCAAGAAGGTTACAGAAGCCACCTGTACTCTATACAGCCCTAAAATGGTCTGGTCTCTACTCACTTGAGACACCTTCTCCTCCCTACACAGCACTGCCAGACATGAACAGATGAACTGGAGTCTCTTGGTCCAGCAGGAAAGAACTACTGCCAAAACAGTCTCCAGGAGGAGCTCTGGTCTTTGGGATTCACACCCCACAGCTCTTGGCTTTCAGGGAACGCATCCAAAGCAATCTGATGAATAAAGCTTTGGGAGGGAGGAGAGGGTATTTCTGGCCTTAGGAGAGGCTTAATTAATTTGAAGCAGCAGCGTCCATTTAATGTTGTAAAGCATTTTAGTGAACAGTCCTTAAAGACTCATTTAAGCACTGGATCTAGCTGTCCTCTTCCACTATCAATATTTTTCAGTAGGACAATAACCTCTCAAACACAGAATGTATTTAAGGAACCAGGCAAGTGCTGCAGAGTACAAGGAATTATGGTTAAGATAGCCAATTTGACTGAGTTTCAAAAGAATTGGTCACTGCCTGCTGTGTCTGGCTGGCTCTTGCCTTGACCCTTGCTACACGCCTCCAATAGGACAGGCGAAGCTCCTGTTCAAGTGGGGTTTTGCTGTGGCAACCCTTCCTAAGAAGGCCAAATGTGTCCTTGGAAACATAATCAAAAGATACAAGGGATGTCCCATTTACTCAGCTGTCATTCTCACCTTGATCTCACGCAGACTATTCTTAGTGAGAAAACAGAAAACAAGAAATGCAAAAAGCTATCCTTGTACAGGGGTTTGCCTGAAAGTCACTGTCTTTGCTGCTGGGACAAATAATATCCGGCTTTACTGCTGCCCAGCTGGTTGCTGAATTTGGATAGGTAGGATGCTTAGCTACTCATTCCTACTTGTGATTTTATTATAGTGCTTATATACACTTCGCAATAGGGAGTTTAAGAAAGGATTAAAGGAAGATCTATGGCTCTCAGGGAAGATAATTATTTCTAGCTCAAAGACACCACCATAGCTTAACTAAAAAGCCATCTCTGAGGTTCCTAAAATGGGCACTGCCTTCCCTTTGTCTTCTCCCCCTCTTACCTTCTAATTAGCTTCTAATCTCCAAAAGCCCACATATCTGTCCAGATTCCTAATGATCTTTAATGGGCAACAGCCAGTGAGAAGAGCTGTACACTGAAGACACAGCTGGTGTGCTTTCTAATTTATCTGTAGAGCACCGTTCTCTTCAAAGATCCCCCAAAGTGCCTTACTAATCTGACATGGAGACTTTGCAGTGGAAATTAAGCCACTTCCTGGGTGGCTCACATCAACAGTTCACAATTGCTTGTGGACTAGAAAGAACTGAAATTCCTACCTAGAGACTTACTTGTGCGTTGATCATGAAATCATACTATTTGCAGCGACATCTACCCTGCTACAGAAAAGTCATTTTAATTCCCTTTGAAACAAAGGAAGCCTTACCAGACCTGAGCCAAAACCAGACCCACACAGAAACCACACCATGGGTGTGACCTTGTCAGGGACAGTGAAAGACCCTCTCCCTTGGAGAGATCAGGTAATCAGAATGAGAACCCTTCTCTTAATACTCTCAGCTAGAGCAAGAGAGGCCGTGCTTCTTCATACAGGATTGCTCATGGTAAGCACAGATAGCCAGAACACTTGCTATCATGTTATAAAATCCTGATACATCAGGGATTGCCAGTCTTTAGAAACTTGTTCTGTGACCATCCGGAGAGGTTGCAAAGGAACCAAAGTGGGCAGGAATCTTCCAGTGTCAGGAAGAGCTTCCCAAAAGGACCTCAGAGTTGTCTCTATGACTCAGAGGACAGTTATTAGACCATTTCCTCACCTTCTCTTCAGCTTGCTGGCAAAAAGGAGAATCAAATTGCTTTCCTATAAACCTGCCACATGCAGATCCACTGTAGCACCCTGCTTCAGTACAGAAAGGGACTGTGAATTTAAACCCAAGCTGACACAGACATGGGAGCACTGAGTTCTTCTTCTCTTCTTCCTTTAGATATAGAAACCTCTTTAGATAGCTCTTTCATGTGCACATCACCACCTTGGGTCTCAGCTGCTGCAGCCTCTTCTGTTTTATTCTAATCTCTTCAAACACTATTACCCTGAATGTTTAACCTGGCCAGAGCCTTAACCACACAAACCCTGCTCCACATTCCTGTCTTTGTTTGCCTTCTCTTCCATAAAGAAGAATCAGTGCTCGCTGAGAAGCTCTAACTGTCTGGGACTCATGGAGTAGACTTAACAGCCCTCTCCCTCTGCTAGCCTTCAATCACCTGTCCTCAGCACATGGGAAAAAGACAGCAGATCTCTCCATAATACTTTGGAAGATGGGAGAAGACACTGCAGATATGTTAATGTCCTTCTCTAGTAAGTGCTACTAGTGACAAGGAAGAGATTTGTTTTACAACTAAAATGACATAATTGTGCTAGAGGAGAAAAATTTTGGTAGGACAATCCTGAGAAAGCCCTCATGTTTTCCCTCCTCCCAGATTGGAATCCGTTAATCTCTGAAACAATACCAGTTTGCACTCTGCCTACGGTGTTATTTTCTTAGGTTGTAATGCATTTTCTTCTCAACACAAAGAAAGCTGGTGCTTGAGTTCCCCAACTCATCACTTGCCTCACCTTCCTCATCCCCATGTCCAGAGCTATGTTGGGGCTCAGAGTCCTGGGGTTGAAGAGTCTTGTCTGGCTCAGGCAGAAGAGAAATCCCATCGATGAGGTCATCAACTCCATCCAGGATATCATTAGCACACAGCTGAAAAGAACAAGCATACCAACATGCTGCACAACAGAAAACAAAGAAAAGCCACCACTAAACAATGAATTTCTGGATTTGCAAGGTGATTCTGCACGCTCTACAGTCACAGAACTTGGCACTGTTTCTTTGACAAGATAGGCTGTTTTTCCTCTTTCCAACATTCTCCCCTTTGTCACTTCCGAGTGCCTTGCTTGCTTACAAAGTCACTTGACATATCCAGTCTAAGTAACAGAGGTTTCACTTTAAACTGAAACCAATATGCCCTTAACACTTATAGTTAATGTGCCTGTGTGTCAAAAGTCACTTCATTTTTAGATCTGATGTGACAGCAGCATGCTTTCTGCTTTTGATATTCACACTTCAGAATTTGGAGGCCCAGGTAAATATTATAGGCCCTAGTGCTTTAAGTCCTGTACCAAAAAAGAGACCATGAAAACTTAAAACACAAATTTAGCACAGGAAAACAGGAGATGAAGAGAAGAAACACAGGAAGAAGAAAGGATAAGGTCATGACGTACCAAATTACAGTACCGGTCACCAGCAACGTGCCACTGAGTATAGCTTGATAAGGACCAAGAACAAGAGAGGGGCAGGAGCCAGCAGAAGACAAAGTCTCTGATACCGACAAACAACTGGTTTAAAGGGAAGACAGAAATAAACTATTCACAGCTATATCAGGTAGGCATAAAGGGTCACTTTCCACAGAGAAGGTTGGTTACAGACCTGCAGGACTCCTGCAGGATCTGTGCTGGGACACATGCTTCTCAACATATTCATATAAAACCTAGAATAGGAGGTGAATAGTGACATGACCAGGTTTGCTGATGCCACCAGGTTATTCAGGGTAGTAACACAGTGGCTGATTAGAAACAGTCACAGAAGGCCCTTGCAGGAAAGATGAACTTCAGTTCAAATAAATATAAAGCAATGCATATAGGCAAAAAAATGACAAGTTCAAGTTGACTGAGGGAGCAAGACAGAGAGAACAGACTCAGCTGATGTTTTCATGGAATTATGCCCAACATTTTAAAAATAAACAAAATATTGGGAAATCTTTGCTAAGAACAACATTCTGATCCCCATCCCAAAAAGTAGTAGAGCTGAAAAAGGGTCATGAAATACAGAAGGATGACCAAAATTCTCATACGGAGGATGAAGGAAATCAGGATGCTTTGACTAGACCAAGGAGGCAGATGACATCTATATGATATCCATATAGACATCTGTCTGTATGACAGAAATCCACAGACAAGATAGTGTAAGATTGGTTGCTCATTTCATCTCCAATGTTAAGAGCAAGTATGTATCAGGTGTATGGCTAAAGCGAACAGTATTAGATCAGGAAAATTACCTTGTTACAAAGTATAAGCAATATAAAGATCTTACCGGTATCCTGGGCTTGCAGGAAGGTTCTCAAAGGGAGGATCTCCAGATAGAGATCCTTCCTCCTGGAGTCAGCCCTTAAATAGGGTCTAGGAGGGGTGGAGCATGGCTCCATCCCTTCCAGTCACTCAGGTGAGATTGCATTCACCTGTGCCCCTGCTGCTGACTCCACACTCGCCTCAGGTGGTCAATCAGAGGTTCAGGCCGTGATTCAACAGTTCCCATACAATCAGGAAAAAAAAACAAACTAGCAGGTAACAAATGGAAGGAGCTGTTTTCCCATACAGCATGCAGAAAAGCCATGAAACTCTCTGCTCACAGCACGTTTAGGATGACAAATGTACATCAGTCCAGGAGGTCAGAAGAAATCTATGGAAGTGAAGTCCATCAAGCTCTACCAAATACAGAGATGTCAGGCTTGGTAGGCCTCTAAGCTGTAAACTACAGGAGGATGGGAGAGCACATGAGAAATGTCACTCCGTACTTGCTTCATTCTTACCCTCTTTCAAGACATCCACAGCTGAAGATGAGACAAGCAGGGCAATATGGGCCATTCTGCCTGTATGAACCCTTTGCGCTCTGACCCACCAGAGCTGACCTAGCTTGCTTTAGCAATTTGTAATTGCTGCCAGACAGCAGAACACTGGAACTCCTTCTGCCTGCACCAGGCCAAGAGTCAATGGAAACACGAGATGAAGCAGAGGGTGCAATTCCTGCATTTACCTGACACCTAGAATGCCAAGAATAGTCTGGCAGCCACAGAGGTGGCATCTTCAGAGGCAATCAGGCAGTAAGTGATCTCCACCTTCCCCAAAGCCTTGCATGCTTACTGCTACATGACTAAGTGGCTTTGCACAGACACAGAGAGGCCTCAGGACAGGCCTCCCTGGAGATGTTTCTTGTCCCATCCAGGTGGGAGCTGAAGGGGGAACTGAAGTAGCAGCTTGTTTCTCTATGTCTGCAGCTCTAGGATACCAGAACAGTGACTGGGAGTGCAAGGAAAGGGAAGTGAATCCAGCCTGTAAGAAAACTGCCTACAGATTAGAAGCGTTTACATACCCTCTGCAGCTGAGAGTCAATCCGCCACATCCGCAGAGTCTGATCACGGGACCACGTAACCAGCTGGTAGTCTTTAGAACCTAAAAAGGACAGAAACTTATAGACCCAACTGAAAACTGAGACTGCATCTCAGTGCTGCTTTTAGTGCAAACAGAAGCAAGCAAGCTGGCATGGAGGGGTCATGTGGATAAGGCACTACAATGAAAGGCAGAACACATGAATCCTATGATTCCTATCCTTTGAATTGACCTGAGCCTTTACCCCTCCCCCTGCACCACAGTTACCATGCCTCTAAGTAGGGTATAATTTACAGACGAAAGCCACAAAATAAATATAACAAATGTGATATAGGTTTTCAAACTAGGAATGAACAAGATTGCCTCTAAAGTTTATTTAAGCGGAAGAAGTGATGTAGTTGAGAAATGGGTTTATTTTTACATTACTGAGAAGTTGAAACAGGTGATGAAGTAACAGGCATTTTAAGATGCAAACATTTAAAAACATTTCAATGCTACAGTAGCTGGCCCTGGGCATCCTCTTCCTTTTGAAAGAGCTGCTGATGCCAAGACAAGTTCAGGTTGTAACCAAATACATCTAGACACACACTATCAAGCAGCAGATAAAGGTACCAGGCTATTTATGTCCATTTGTAGGCCTTGTGATACAGTTTAAATTTCCCTTGTTAAACAGCTGCTGCTGTTTAGGAATTTGCTGCCACACAACTGCTTTTTGCACCCCTTGCTGAGGCACAGTGGCTGTCTAAATTCAGCACTGCAAATTTTGTGCAAGGAGATTTGTGCTATCTTGAGGTATCTTGGCTGTCTTTGCATTGAAGTGGACTGGGAATGCTTGTATGATTAATGTTGCTTGAGAAAAGCATGACTTCCAGCCCTGGTATGTATACATGAATTCAACTGAGACAGTGCAGTTGTGGTTCAGGTCTGCTCGAACATTCACACACAAGCTTTCTGAAACTGCACATCCAGATCCTAACACAGTTCTCTATATTGCTCACCTCTTTTTCAAAGAAAAGCAAGAAACAGAGAAAAAAGGTGACTTAATTGAATTGCCCCAGCAACCTGTGGCAGAATTGGATCAGAATTCAGGTCTCCTAAATCCCAGTCCAGTGCTCTGTCAACTTCACCACCAGTAACTGGTGGATGTACAGGCTCCAAGGTCAGAGATTACCGTACTGAACAGCCCTGGGAACAAGAGCAGGAGTCCCACAGCAGCCCTGAGAACCAGTGCAGGATTCCCATCCACTCATAGACAGCTATGCAGTGCAGAGATGAAACTGACTCCCAGCTCAGCTGTGTGCCAGTAACTCCTCCAATCTGAGTCTCCCACCAGCTCTGTGTGCTTTTACAGTGCAAAACAGTACCATCAGAGCCAGGCATGTTCATTCTGTCGATGGTAGCTGAGGTTCTGGAATTTCCTATATTTAGCTGCCTATGCTGGAAAATGCAGTCAGGATTGAACTCTGTCAGCAGCCTCCCCATCCCACGCTCTCCCTCTCCTGCCTTTGCCAGCATACGGATAAGGAGGGAACATTGGTTCTGTCGTCATGCTAGAGGCTGCAATCCAGGCAGCAATACAAGTGGTTAACTGGTTAGCCTGCAGCTCTGAGCAGGGGGAGGGTGCCTGCACTCATACACCCATCTAATAGTTTGTACAATTTATTCTGAAAGATACATTTAAAAATAGACTCACAGGGGAGAGGAAGCAATTAGAGTCACCGCTGACCCACTCAGCATTCACTG
>PPHD01023422.1:0-12471 GCA_002909625.1 Bambusicola thoracicus
TGGACAGTGATAGGGCAAGGGGGAATGGTTTTAAACTGACACAGGGGAGGTTTAGGTTAGATGTTAGGAGGAAGTTTTTCACACAGAGGGTTGTGACACACTGGAACAGGTTGCCCAAGGAGGTTGTGGATGCCCCATCCCTGGAGGCACTCAAGGCCAGGCTGGATGTGGCTCTAGGCAGGCTGGTCTAGTGGTTGGTGACCCTGTACATAGCAGGGGGGTTGAAACTATATGATCATTGTGATCCTTTTCAACCCAGGCCATTCTATGATCCTATGATTGATCACCGAGCACTTTCCCCTCTGCCATGGGCAGGGTTGCCTCCTATTGAATAGATCAGTCTGCCCAGAGCCCCATCCAGCCTGGCCTTGGCCCTCCAGTGATGGGGCATCCACGTCATCTCTGGGCAACCTATTTCAGTGTCTCACCACCCTGTGAGTAAATAATTTTTTCCTAACTTCTAACCTAAATTTCCCTTTCTCTTAGTTTAGCACTATTCCCTCTTCTCCTATTAAAAAATAACAGCAACAAAAAACCTTCTACCTCGAAGTTAAACTGGGGGGACATTTTATACTATTACTACTGTAATAGTAAAATGACCATCTGTTTACACAGAGCAGAGGTAATCACGTAATTCTTAGGTAATTATTAATATATGTTGAGGAACCTAGGCGTTTTTTTACTGAAAATATTTTCCCTGCTGTTTGAATTATGAGCTGATATATATTCTTAGGGTTAGATTTTTATATTTGCTGGAGGTTTCAAACTTGATTCCTATGTTTGGTATATCTATGAAGTACAGTGTTGAGTTTATTCACTTCTGTGATTCTAGAACATAAAAATCTCTAGAATTATTGCTTGAATGGTGTTTGATTGGAGGCACATTTATATTCACTACACATACATATGCTATTATTATACAAAGACACATGGAAAGTAGCTATAGCTAGTGTCATCAGCTGTCAAAATAGAGGTTGTAAGAGTTCAAGTCCAGAGTTTATTATTCCCATTCTATCTCATCAAATCAGCATCAGCTCCACCAGTGATTAAGTGGCAATATGTTTGATCATAATTAATGCAGCACTCCTCTTCTGAATCTTAAATAATATAAGAAAGAGATTTTTCGTTAACTTGGAAATATCAAATATCACTGAAATGTGACTAACAGGAAGAGGGAAAGATGAGAGCTAGTGTGTTTGTCTGACACTGCTGTTAATCATGAAGTGACTGTGTATTTCTTACGCTGTCTTAAGTAGGCTTGCCACTTACCTCTGTACTTTGCTCTGTTTGCCAAGTGTGGAACTTCTTTTTTATTTTGTACTGCTTTAAGGTGTGCTCTTTAGGAACTGACATCAATGTGAGTAAAATATGACTTAGAGTGTAAATACTTGTGGTAAGACATTTTTATTGGAGGTGGTTTTAGAGTCTGAAATAGTAATCATAGTTATTATTCTCATAGCTAGTACATATTTTGGGAGTGTCAGTGGTAACTAGCATCAACTTGTTGCATTTTTGAATCCTCTTTTTGCACCATGATCAGTTATGTCAAATCGGACTGTGTCTTCTCTAAGCTACACTGCAAATTACAGATATAATACTGAATTTGCAAGTGACTTTTCTGAGTGTAACCCAGGGCTTTGAATTGCTATCTGCTGTGCTTTTTTTGCTTTGATTACTTCTGTTTATAGGCACCTCTCAATTCTGAATGATTGGGAAGTGATTTCACAAGGTATTTCTTCTTTCTTTGACTAATTCTCAAAGTAACTCTATCTAGTGCTTGCGTGAATGCATGTTTGCACAGCATTTGTGCTACTAGTCAAAAATTATCTCCATCAAACCACTTCTCCAAACAAAAGTTCATTTATGTAAGGACTTTTGGGAAAGAAAATGGTTGTCGTTTATCCTATTAAACATATCTTCAGTTCTTTTTGATAACAGTCTATGCCAGTCACAGGCCATTTCTAGTTTGTTCATCATAGTATAGCTAAATGGAGTTTGAATGAATTACATCAATTTAAAAATGGAACTTATATCTAAACATTTTTATATGACACACATCTTAGTGATGGTTTAAATAAGTGGTAGTTTATTGAAAGATTGTTTCTATTTTTGAAATATATTTAGTTTAAGTAATTGACACAATGGCTATTCTTATTTTAGTCACTTCTTCAGGAGAGTCAGTTACTTTCCACAGAAAATAGAAGATGGAAAAAGCATTTTATATTTAAAAATAAGCAAATGAAGTAAGAAGAGATGTCAGGAGATTCATGACTGAGTGGCAGCACCGGAGACTATATTTCATCCTCTTTTTGAAACATCTAATTTAATAAGGCAGTAATTTTAAATGATTCCTTTTGTTTATATTTCAGTATTATTTTAAAGATATGCTCATTTTGCTTACCACAAAATATCATCTTCTCATAAATATATTTTATATCAATTTACATAACAGAGGCTCCCCTGTAGGCGGATATTTGTTGCCACAAAAAAGCTCAGATCTAGTTTATGACAAAAGTTAACAGGGGAAATTATAAATAGGAGGAGAGAAGTAGGAAAGTGAATGAGAAAAATAGTGTTAGCATAATGCAGCTTTGACCACAGCAGAATGGCTTTGGTTAGTATGAGTGGTTTTTTAATTATCAGGTTAAAACCTGTCAGAAGGGCTAGTCTTTATCCACTGCTGGTTTACACTAGATAATGTATCAGAATAGACATATAGGAGAGATCTATTGGAGGAAAAGATAATATTTTCATGGGGCTGTGTGTGAACTTTACCTGCTCTCTGTTCCCTTTCTTCCAGCAAAAGGAGCCCAAGCAGGGTATGACAGGTGCCAAAGCCTAACACCCCAAGAGCAATTTATTACGCTGTTTTGTGTTTGTTCTGCTGGGACAAAGGCTGTGTGGGGTTGGCTAGCATGGGGAATATCTCTGTGAAGAAGCTCAGTACTGTGTACGCACATACACACTGTGGGACTCCTGAAAGGATTGGTGCTGGAGCAGATAGCTCTAAAACAAATATTTGGGTAGCTTATGGTATAGGCAGAGGCAGTGAAGATCTGGGAAAGGAGTTGGGGTTTGGATGGATATGTTTTCCTGGCAGAGACAGCTGTCAAACCATCTTCCTTGTAGGCACCTTGGCACTCTACAAAACATCTCTAGGATGCTGTACAAAGACCTGATAAGAAGTAACTTGATAACTGCAGTGCAAACCAAGACACTGAGGATCAAGCAATTAGATGGACTGTTGTCCAAACTGAAATGCTAATATAGATTTATCCTGAGAAATACAGTGTAGACTCTGACCTACTCTAAAGAAGATTTTACATGTATATAGATAAATATACAAGAAATTCAAAAATTGTTCTTGGTTAAATCAATAAATAGTTTCTGGTCTTTCAGAAAACAGTGCTTCTCACTGAATCACAGATTCATCATTTCATCACACAAAACTAAAATGGCTTTAAACTGAAAGATGAAATATTTAAATTGGACAATAGAAGGGACTTCTTTACTCAGAGAGTGATGAGGCACTGGAATAGGATGCCCAGAAAAGCTGTGAATGCCCCATCCCTGGACGTGTTCAAGGCCAGGTTGGATGGAGCCCTGGGATGCTCGATCCTAGTGGGTGGCAGCCCTGCCTATGGCAGAGGGGTTGGAACTAGGTGATCTTAGAGGTCTTTTCCAACCTTGGTGATTCTATGATTCTTTGGTTTCCCAACAGCAACCATTTGGTCTCTTCAGGTCGGCAGCCATTCAGTAGCTCTGTAACAGCAGCAACGTGTATTGTGTCTGGACAATAGACAGTGTGGAAGAATGGGGGCATTACTGTGAGGTGACAAACAGCAGCATTTGGGGCATTGCCATATTGTTGTGATTACAGCACAGAACTGCAGAAGTTACTGCAAAGGGAATGGAGGTAAACCCTAAAGGAAAAAAGGAAATGATAAGGTGTTGAAATTTAATAAGATGGAAAGCTATATTTAGGCAGTCTAGGATAAATCTGTTGCTTATGGAGCTACTTGTTTATTTGTAAAGCTGGTCACCTGCATTTAAACACTGTATTATCTGCACTCAATCACACTTATACTCTCTAATACAGAGAAATTTTTGGCAACTTACTCAGAAAACAGGTTGTCTGTTTTATGTAATCTTCTCTGGTGGGTGGGTGCTGGGATCTCAGCTGCCTTTCCCAGCGCCTGCACTCATCCCCCTTTACAGTGATTTTCTAATGAAAGACATCTGTTATGCAATACTATACTTTGGTGAATGTACTTGAGAATATATTTTGGTGTTCAGAATTATTTGATACCCTCTGGTTGTGTCTTCATCTCATCCCTGCTTCAAGCTCAGTCTCTCCAAGTGATGTTAGCAGAATCAATATGAAACATTTCAAGGTCAGATACAACACCGGTTCTGTTAGGTGAATTTTATCACTTGCCTTGTTCTTCTCATGATATCAAAAGCTCCATTTTACTTACTGAAAATTTGTAGTCAATATTATACACAATCAAGATCAACAATTAGAAATATTACTCTATTTATAGTTTTACTTTCAAAAGAAAATCTGAAAAACCTCATTCTGGGAAGAATAGTTTAATTTGGTTGTTTACTAATGAGTTAAATGACAGAAGATGACAACACTAAGCTTGTAAGCAACATTTTCTAAATTCAAAGTAGCTCACATACATTCAATATTTTTATAGATTGAACAGAAGAGGCAGAGAGGCTAAGTGACCTGCGCACACACAGGCAGCTGCAATAACAGTTCAGGGGTCTGAACACAGCTGTTGACTTTACCAGTATTTGCAAACCCAGGGTTACAGTTGTCCTTAGGTTCTCTTTCTTTCCCACCAAATAATGCCACTTTTAAAATAAGTCTTGAATGTGATGAAAACCTGACATGATTAAGGAGGTATTCAGAATTCTGTGCTGTTTGTAAAGTGCTTTTTTGATTTGCAAATTGTTCTCGGGATCACATTTGTGGAAGTGTATGGGTGGAAACCAAATGCATCTTTGACATTTATCGTATGTATTGCTGTCGTTCAAGTAGCAGATTAAATTATTCTCATCTTCATAAGAAAAAGAAATGAATCCAATCGCTATTTGAAGCTTTTTTGGGGAACCAAAAATGAAAAAAAATATATATTCTGGGGTACATCTGTGTTGGAAATAAGTGTTCAGGGTTTCAGGGTTATATCTCTGTTCTGCTATAACTATAATGATTTTTTTTTTTTTGTCTCTGACTAAAATATTTCTAAAGCTCACAGCTCTTCATAAAGCACCAAAGCCATAAGACTACTTCTTTTCTTTCCAAAGGATTTCCTGCTACAGATTTTCACTGTATTTCGGATACTGATACGACCAGAGATGTTTCCCAAGGACTGGACAGTGATGCGATTGGTTGCAAACAAGTAAGACATTGTATAAAAGTGTGTGAAGAGCACAATATAAATAAATGCAGTTACATTATGTATATAGTAAAATAAGCAAAGCTTATAATGCTGGCTGCAATTTTTCATTTCGGAGTTTAAGATTTGATTTAAGTTTTTAAATCGCTGCACTTATTTTACATAACAAATTGATAATAATCATATACTCTGTATTTCAGTAAGCACACATAACTGGAAACTCAGAAACGCTTTTACAGATTGAAGATGCTAAGCATCAGCAGCTTTGTTTTTCACATAGCAAATGACAAATCTCAACAGAAGTTCATTTCAAATCTGATTGTTGAAATGCTGAGTTAGTAGATATCTGTTTGCTCTCCAAAATAAATTGTCTGCTATAACATCATTAACAATATTTCTGCATATTTAGAGAAAAATCCCAGATTGAAAATCACAATCAGCACAGGGAACAGTAGCATGGGGCTCTAGGAATTGCCTACTGATAGTTAGAGATATTGGGATGGCCCTTGAGCCATTCTCTCTTTGCTCTGGCTTTTTTTTTTTTACAGAATGTTGCCAGCATTTCTGAGAAGTCATTACAGTAGGTCTAAAACTATTGAATTTTATTTCACTGATGTCACCAGCTATCCTTCTGTGTAGGCTTAAGTTTTGATCAGATAAGCCAGCTGACCAGTCAACAGAATTATCTAACCATTGGAGTCAGCAGAAGAGGGGGGTTGAATTGGGTAGACAGAGGAATCCAGACTTTAGGGTTTACATGAACAGCAATGCCTGTTGAATTGGTTTTTAGTCTGCAGTGCACCTACCAGCACCTAAAGGAATTTGAATTCATAGTGCTATGCAGACAACTAAGAACAATCTAATGGGTACAGTTAAATTTGGCAAAATTATGATCCTGATGAATGTTGTGTGTATGCATGGACATAAAAACTTCACAGTGTTTGTTTGAACTTTATCAGGACTTCATGAAATAACATTATTGCTCATTTTTATTAAATAGTTCAGTAATACTAATCTTACCTAACTTGAATTCCAGTAAAAAATGCTAATGATTAGAGAATGGATATGATGCATCTGGTAATCATGCCTAAGATATAAATTGAGATATACAGGAAGGAGGGAAAAACATAGGTATTCTTAGACTAAGCATATAGTCTAAGAAGTTGTTACATATTCCAGAAACAGCTGGCTTGGCAGATGGCTTTGCAACAGCTGACATGTACAAAACTAACATTTAGGAATGACCTTGACACGTGTTTCTTGGACTGGTGGTGTTCAGATATGCTAAAGATGTTGTCAAGTTCTGCAGAAAAATGTGCTTGCATTTGTATTTTGGTTAGCATCAAACATCTTTTATTAATCCCTGTCAGTTGGCTTTGACCATCTCTGGTCAAACTGTGACTCAAACTATGTGCTTCTGTCAGGCACAGAAGACAGAATTTGGCAAACTGACCCCAATAATGTGCAATTGCATAAACCTTACTTGCAGCAAATTTTATGTAAGCATGTATTTACAAATTTGTCATTTAATAGTTTTCTTTCCTAGGTGTATACTGCTTTGTGGAGGAAATTATGCTTTGTGTTGTGAAAGAGAGTGTTGCTTGGGTGTTCGGAGTATTAAAAAGTCTGTGCGCAAACCAAAGAATCATCATTAGCATTTTTTATACCATTGGCTTAATTTCTATTTCTTTTGGAGAGAACAGATGAGAAAATCTACCTCAATCCTTAGCTGTAGGACAGCAGTTTTTCAGGACTAGTGTTTCTGAATGGGAATGCCTTCCTTTCACTTGTTTCCCCACTGCCATTTTAGAGGTTGCCTTCCTTCATCTTCCCCGAGAAATTCAAAAGCAAAGAGACATAAATGTGATCACTTTGCTGAGATTTTCCCAACCTAAAGTCTTTCAGTAGAAAGGGAAGATCCCAGAGACAGGATGAGAGGTTCTGGCACTTCCTGCACCAAGGACAGAAGCACACTTGAGCTGTTCTCCTCTGACATTGCTTGCAGAGCCAGAACGCTTCCAGTGATCTGAACCACTCTCTGATTAAATGCAAAACTTCTTGAACTTCATGTCTATGAGGAAAAGGTGTAGCCCATCCTTTTAAGCATAATCAAGTAATTCCCTAAAAATTTTGGATGTTTCTAACTCCTCCTTCCCAGGAATAAGATTGCTGTCATGCTTCCTGTGTCAGACAGCCGCCTTCTAAGCTGCCTGGGCTCCAACCCCAGAAGCAGGCACCGATCTGAAGACAGTGCGCATCCTGGGAGCTCTCCTCATCACTGCAGTTGTATCACCAGCAGCACTGCCTTTTCTCCCCACTCCCCAGAGTCATATAAAAATTCAATCTGTCTGGTATTTACAGGAAGAGAGATTTAGCCTGTCTGAGCCTAGGAAAAAAGTTAAGTCCTAGAAAGAATATAATCTGGTAATAAGCTTTTCCTGAGGGGGAAAGAAGTTTTCATTTGGTCTCTTATTTATAAATGCAGAACTTCATTTACCTGAAAGATTTTTAGATTTAAACACCATCAGAGTCTTTCAATATATAATAATTATATAAAAAAGTATTGCTGCTCCCGTGCTTCTAGAATTTTTTATTTCTTGTTGCAGTATTTTCATTAATTATGTAGCGTCTGACACTTTGATGCTGTCTGAGGTAAAACAGAAGAGAAAGTACTGTGAGCTAAGAAGACAAATTTGGATCTGTCCAGAAATTAGGGTACTTTATCATGATGCAGCTCTTATAGTCTGTATTTCTGAATATCTGAATACCCAAAATGAAAAAACATTAATGACTAGCAGCGGAGAATCACCATGTGACTTCTGAAGGAGAAATACATGCAACAAATCCTTAATGTTTATTAGCTTCTACTGGTTGAGCAATGAGACAGAAATTAACTCTCTTTAAAACACATGACCATGCACCATCTCTGATGAGCTAATCAGGATACATTCAGCAACGCAAAATGATTATTTATGGTTATCTAATATTTGTAAAAGGGATCTCTGTGCTGAGTGACTAGTTGTTTTAACAGATTTTTAATGAAAATACCATCTTCATTTCTTCTTCATTTCTCTCGTTACGGAATAGAGCTACTTCCTATGTAGTCAGACTAAAATTGAAACTTTTGCATAACGCCGTCTCCACTGGACATAACAGGGTAAAGATTTTCCCCTAGTACAGGAGAAGAATCACTTGTCAAATGCTTTAGTTGCCTGGCATCTTTTGAGAGCACTGAACAGACTCAGCTAAACTCCAGATATGCCATGTTTCATTAACAATTGAGAAGGCTAGCAAAAAGGAAAGTGAGGTCCCTATGACTTGCTGAGTAAGTTTGATATTTGTAACATATTGTGCCTACATATTATGTAACAAGGGATTAATTTTTCAGTTCCCTTGCTATGCAAAAAGTTTTTGTTTTAAAGATTTATTTTTGTATGATTAACTAATGTATATACTTAGAGCATTTTGATGAATGGTAGGGACGCTAGATCACCCAATTCTCAATTCAAATTCTATGAGCATACAAAACAAATGCATGAATATGATTATAGAAAAATCATTGATCTGTAGAGTAAGATTTACTCTAATGTATTGTTTATAATAAAATTACAAATGTATTTGCTGACAGTTGGGCATATTGACTTTAAATAGAAAGTCCTTTTGGTTATCAGATTCAATGACATCTGGAAGACATTACTATTATTATTTAAAAATATTCAAACAGAATGCACAATAAAGGAAGACAACAAATTAGCATTAGTTTCATCATTATGGCTGCTTTGAAGAATCCTATTAGCTCCCATGGTGTGGGAATCTGAGACTCCTACACTGAACAAAAATTCTTGCTTTAATGTAATACACAGTGATGCTAACAGCATTCATGGTTGTGTGTAATACAAAATATTGCTTACAACTGAACCTGTAAGAATGCATCTGCACCATTCAGTCTGTCACAGAGTGTATGTGCACATAGGTGTACATGTACATGTAAATTTATATAGATACAGTGGAAGGTGTATACACAGACGTGAATCTGTGTTCATATTGTTTATTTATGAAATATTAAAGACGATTTCTTCTTTTTCAACGTCTCATTTATTCTGCAACAGCAAGGGGTAAAATGGGAAGTCTACATTCTATATTTGCCCCTTATCAGAATGGAAAAAGAAACCTTTTGTTTTCTATAATTGTCAGCCCAAGGAAATTCAATTTGTCAGAGCATAGTCCAAATGGCAAACCAGTTGTTGAACTTATAGGGACTGCCGTGGACTACTGAAAAATCTTACTGTAGAAATAACTGGATGGAAAAGCCACTCTGACAGAAGTGTCCTGACCAGATCTTGGGTAAGCATTCTGTGTATGAGCCCTGAATAATGTAACAGCTATAAGCAGATGTTTTCTGATGTAAAGCAGTGGTTCTGAACAAGTTTGTAGCAGAAAGTAAGGAAAGTTTGTCTCAAGCTCAATGTTTTCTAGTTTGATAGTCAATTAGATTTTAAATAAATGTGTGTTGTTTTGAAATTGTTGGCTGGGGAGCAACTTGGATTGTGAATATTGTACTGGATCAGTCAGCTGTTCATCTGTCCTCAGGTTGCTGCCTCTGCTTTGTGCATTTTTAAATTCTTTTTTTTTTTTTTTAATTTATTGAATCTACATTATTTTTTGGTAGGAAGAGAGGACCCATATGCTTAGCAGTGTTTTCTATCCTTTCTGATTTTAGTAGCTCGAGTGGATTCAGTCGGTGGGTCAGAGACAATGCCATCATTGTTCTGTGCTGTTTGTTTAATCTACTACGTATTCACTCTCACTCTACAGACCTACATTTTATCAACTAATCCATATGATATCTCCGGTTTATCAAGTAAATCAAAGTAGAGATATGTTGCCTATAGCAACAAACACTTGCATTGCAGTTATTCTGCTATCTCAGGAAAATTATGAGAAAGTCCCCTAAGAATTACAGTTAAAATTTCTACTCTTATGAATTTAAGCAGATTTTGGACTCTTTAGTTAGAATTTAAGACTCTTTAGTTTCACCTGCCATGTGAATGTGGCAAGAAAGGATTGAAATACTTTTAAGTACTGTAAACTTGGCAATATGACCACGTTTCTGGGGATATTTTGTTATTTTCTCATGTATACCATTTTTTGGAGATTGCTTTGCACTGTAGGTTGAAATTGTATGTAGCAATAATTGTGATGAACTGACCTTCTTACCAGAATGTCTTCCAGAAATGTGCAAACTATTTTCGTTTTGTGAAACACGTGGGCTGTAAATTAAATCATGCACCATAACAAGAATGAGACGATTGTTTTTCTTACCACGCATTCATTCTTAGCTTTGATTATGTTAACATTTTACTAACGTTTCACTTTGTCATCGATGCTGCAGCAGGAAGTGCTGTACATTATAACTCCCTGTTCCTGAAAGAGTGGGATAAACTGTACAAATGATTGCTAATCATGGAAGGCTACTTGGATAGAAAAGCTAAGTTACAGTGTAATTGCTGAAAAAATAGTATGTATGGAGATTACCTTTGAGCAATATAACTAAACCTAAGGAAATCTGAGAATCAAGCGGTGGTCTAAAAACAGTCTGAGGCTCAATTTTTCCAGGTGTTCAGACACATCAAACCAGAATGTAAAGCATGACAGAGGCAGTCATTTTAGAAGTTGAAAAATGGAAGTGAACATTTGAGCTAGCGATAACCTAAATGATGTATAGCCATTTTGTGTTTATAAACTTGAAATCTGTCAAAAATGCCGGACGAAAAATATGATTTATCTCCTAGGTGGGTTGGTTAATGTATAATTGCTTGCTGTTGTGAAGCTGAAAATATTATATCCTTAAATATATACATATATTGTTGTTACTGTATTTAGTAAGACACATTTAGTCTTAAATTCGTGGAAAAAAGTGAAAAATGAAGTACGAAGTGTGGAAAGGGAAACAAATTTTAGCATTGCAACATGATACAGGTTGATAAACTTTCAAAGAATTTCTGAATGTATTAACATTCAATAGATGGCAATTACAGAAAATGTTGCAGCTGTAATCTTTTTTGCAAGAAGTCTTTAAACCTCTGACTGTTATGAGCTACATGAGTGAGACAGTGAAAAGATCATTCAGTGTTAATCTTTTTTCCTCTTCCATAAGCATCCACTACTGACTGCTTTGAAAAGGATTGGTTTATATGGATTTTTTATTTCACCAAACAAGTCGATAGTCACGAGTGCAGCAGGTCACCTTAAAGGTTCACATATTGAAATTGAATGTATTTAAGTAATCCTTAAGGATGATCTGATTCTGTGGATTCCCAAACATGTATTTTGGCAGATCCTGTTTGCTTGCTTGTAAAGAAGATTGTCATTGACATCTGGAGACAGCCACCAGGAAAAGGTTTTGGTTGCCCGTATTTATCTAAGGGTAGTATAAATCAGGGAAATGTCAATGTATGAACAGTGTACAACCATTTGCAAGTGTCAGAAAAGAAATTTTTCTTGCCACGTTCATGCAGTTTTGCGTTTAGCTATGGTCTTTAAAAAGACTTCTCCATAGGGCTCTGACTGTTGTACATGTGATAATTACTGGATATTTTATACTGAGGATCTCTGTGTATGTGTTTTCAGGACCAAGACAGTTGAAAACAAATTGCCCAACTGTTTATATCACTGTATGTATTAGTAGTAAATGTGATATCAGCATTATTTGCATAACAAAATTAATGATTTGTCTTTCTGTTAAGTTACACTGTTCTGTATAGAACACCCATTCTTTTTCTTGATGTCCTGGATTTCTGTCAACAAATTCTGTTAGCAGTCAGGAATTTGTACATTTTTAAAATGCAGTATTTAATGTCAACTCTGCATGGTTCACCGATTTTTTCATTGAAAAATATTCTGGTTCTGAGTATTATGAATTTCTACTTAATGAAAACTCTTCTCTTTTTTATTCTTTTCTTTCCAGTGTGATCATCACTACGGTCTTGTACCTTTCAGATGCCCTTCGTAAAAACTTCTTAAATGAAAACTTTGATTACAAGGTAAATATACATATACATAT
>PPHD01023423.1:0-12471 GCA_002909625.1 Bambusicola thoracicus
GTTTGACAGTTACATCTGTAAGAAATTGTCCATAAGCAAATCTCCGGGAGGGAGAGGTGTGCAAAATAGAAGACCACACAGAATGGTCATTTATTTTTTTGATTATGTGGACAGTAATCCAGCTCACTTGAGCTGCAGAATAGCATCAGCAGCTTGGACTCCAATGCTAGCATAGTCACGTTGTGTTTGCTGTTAGCAGTCTGTAGTAGTTGAGTGGTAAACTGAATAATAGGTACCAAACTGTAAAATATGGACTTGTAGCCATGATCATATGACATCAGTACATGCTGTTGTTCTTTCTTCTAGTTTGAGATCAGGCAGCTGAGAGCCCACCTTGCTCAGCAAGATTTGGATCTGGCTGCGGAGAGAGAGGCTGCGCTGCAGGTCCCACATGTGCTGAACAAACAGAGCAGCAACAGGTACAAGGTGGTTGCCACTGAAGACTCAGACGATGAAGCCACTGAGACCATCACTGAGTTGCAGACTCCACGAGGTGAGTGCTGCCTGTGTGCTGCTATGCACCGCACTATTGTTCCCTTCCATAGAGTGACTGAACCCACTGCTTTCCCTCTGCTGCTTAATTTATTCATTTCCCTGGAGGATGCCTTTTTCCATTTTTGTAAAGAAGCTGTATCTGCTCCAAAGTGGCAGAAGCTGTTGCATTTTTGAGCAGATTTTGATCAGGGCCAATGGAACAACTCTGGATGAAAATGACAGCGATATACCTTCCCAGTGTCCTCATGATTGTGTCCCTCCAACACTAAAGCAGCAGCAGCCAAATAAGAATTGGCAAAGCAGTAATCACTCAGAGTTAAAAGCAGGGAAATTGAGAAGAGCTGAAAAACAATTTCAGACTTTGGTTGCTTGCAATTCTGTGGTTTAGGGAGGACTTCGGGCTGTTCTAAATTGTTGTCACATCTCGCAGCTTTTACTTTGTCTGTCTGCACAGAAGCCTGATGCATAAGTCAGCTACTGGTATTCATAATGTTGCCTTTTATCATACTGGTTTTAAAAGTATCGGGTTAAATGTATTCGGCCAGATTACCCTCACATGTAAATCTAGTGACAGATCAGGTTGTGTACATTAGGAGTTAATTTGGACAGCTTATCTTTTTTTTGGCCATCATCACCCGAGAATGTGGTGTCTGATGGGAGATACTCAAGTCTTGTATTCAGTAAAGGTTTAGATGTTGTACTAAGGGATGTGATTTAGTGAGGAAATCGTGGTGGTAAGTGGACAGTTGGACTGGGTGATTGTGGGGGTCTTTTCCAACGTTGGTGATTCCGTGATTCTAAGTGTATCTATGTATGTGGATAAGCACAGATGGATAACTGTAGATGTGCAAATCCATAGGAACCTGCGTGTCATATTTTATTCTGTGTTCTGTGTAATGTCTTGTGAATTGATGGAAAGAGGTCTGTCTCTCTTCTGCTAGTTCCAGCCATCCTGCTGACTGCACCACATCCCAGCTTGCCTTAAAGGTGGTGTGGCTGCCCACGCACCAGCTGTGAAGCTTGCCTTGGTTGGAGGCTTATGCTCTCACTAAGTGGTTTAAAACTGCCCATGCTGGACAGCTCAGCTGTGTTTAGACTGGGTGGCTCTGGTGCAAGGAAAGAAGCATTTGCACACTGTAGGCAGCTCCTGTGCCTGTGATGAGGAGCAGTCCTGTGGGTTGTCTTTTAGGTGAGATGTGTGGTTCAGGGAAATAATAACATTATATTTACCTGGACCCCCCCTTTTTTTTTTATCACTGAAGTGCTAGACCAGAAGGCTTTTTTGGACAGGATGTGGACAGTGACAGGATGAGTGGGAATGGTTTTAAATTGAGACAGGGGAGGTTTAGGTTGGATATGAGGAGGAAGTTTTTCACTCAGAGGATGGTGATGCACTGAACAGGTTGCCCAAGGAGGCTGTGGATGCCCCATCCCTGCAGGCATTCAAGGCCAGGCTGGATGTGGCTCTGGGCATCCTGGTCTGGTGGTTGGTGACACTGCACATAGCAGGGGGTTGGAACTCAATGATTGTTATGGTCCTTTTCAACCCAGGCCGTTCTATGGTTCTATGATGCTTTATCCATGATTCCCAATGCTCATGGTGGGGGAGAGAGCGTGCCACAATCTCACTGATGGTTAATGTCGTATTTCATGTCGTAATTTTTTACCATAGTGATACCCAAGCCTTCCGTGGACATCCTAACTTGATTGTTTCAGTACATGAGCAGTGTGTGAATATGCCTGAGTTAGAGGTTTAATTGGTACCTTTATTTGGTCAACTCCTCAGAATTTAAGGCATAGAAATATTTTAATCAAAAGCTTTAGGAGAAAAAGCTGACCAGATTCTTTCAAACTATATATTTTTTTCCATTCTCTACACAGTAATGAAAGCGTGTAGGAATTGCTTCTGTTTTGTCCTCTGTAGTAATGTCTAAGCACTAACCACAGTTCAGCCATTAATTATTCCTGATTTGAAATTGTATTTAAAAGCAGGCAGTTGAGCAGACTGTCCCCTAAAATGCATTTCCCCCTTTTTTGTAGGATTTCAGAGGTTTCCCCAGTGAATATATTATAATTTATGCATGCGTTCCTTGAGGGTTACATTTGGAACTGGAGAGTGTTGTGCACAATTAGAAGGAGGTTTGCTGGAATTACAGTGCAATGGAGATTTATCTAGTTTTTTTTTTCTTTCTGTCCAAAGTATTTATTCCAGATTAACACAAGTACTCATGGTTTGTTTCTCCCTGTAAAATGCTGGCTACACGTGCAACAAAGTAGACACAAAGTCTTGGTTTCTATGTTGTTGGGTTACATGATTCATTAGAGCAAGTCATGCTTTTCACTGGAGGAAAAAACTGCATCCAGCAAATAAGAAAGCATGCACTACTTCACATATCAGGTAAGGTGCAGTTATCTTATGTTTAAATAGTCATACTGAGAATATAGAATTAATTTTTGGTTCTCTGAAGTCAACTAAAAACACCAGGAAGTATTTTTTGTGTATCATACCATCTATTACATACAAAGCTTTTGTAGATGAATTATTATGATCTAAGTTTAACAGGCTAAGTTTAGGTGACTCCATGTTTTACAGTTGAACAGGAAGAATTTCCTATGGCCTTGTCGCAAGGGACAGCCACCCATGATAGTCTGCTGTCATGGTGGACCAAGGAGACAAGGGAACCAAGATCAAACTGCACGAGAAACCACATGCCCAGCAATAATACTCAGTGCTGTAATTCATAATACGGAGAACAGTCAACTGAGGCAGAGGATTTTGCACTTAGTTGTCTGCATTATTTTGCAGAGAAAAGAATGTAATAACGTAACACATCCATTATCACAAGGCTTTGAATACTATTGTAGCAATACTGGCTTAGAGATTGCTTCTGTGTAAGCTACAGGACTTCAAAACCTTAGCTAACAGCTTGATAAGGCAGTTACCCTGGAAAAGAAAGTCCATGAGCCAGCCCTGCCTGCTTCTTTTACCTCCTCACCTCAACTGGCTCTTTGCTCTCCAGTAACACGCTGGCTGTTGTAGCAGTAGCTTTCGCTGGTACCACTTTGGCATCCTGTAAGTATTTACAACCATGGCCATTCTCACCAACACACACGTTGGATAACCTGGATGTGATACACACCATGGAGGTGAGAGCATGTCTTCAGCTGAAGAGTCCTTCATTTGCACAGCATGGAATGGGTATATGGATGATGTAGGATCTCCTATGTTCCCACCTCCTCCAACAGGTGAAATATTCCTGAAACAAGGCTATGCAGAGCAGATGGAGACATTTCCTGTAGGTCATTTCTGCATTCTTTTGCTTCTTACGCCATGTAGTTACACTGGCTGTGCTATCTTCAGGGCTTTCCCACCACTTGTTCTGCCTGGAGCTGTAAACCACCAGTGTTTTCACCCCTGCTTTTTAGGTCAAGGGTTATGTATTGCAAGTTACCCTCTCTTATCAGACCACAGTAGGAATTCCACTTTAATTTCAACATCCACTTTAACTGTGTTTTTTTTCCCTTCTTTAATACTCCAGAGTGACTACTGCAGTTAATCACTCTGTAGGCCACGTGGCATTTGTGAGCTTTGAAAAACATCTGCAATTGCCTATTGCAGTGACTAGTTTGAGGAGAAGTAAAGGACCAGGTTGCTAATACTGCTAAAAGAAAAGCTGCAATTTGAAGTCAGAATTCGTCTGTCAGGCAAAACAGGCTCAGGAAAGGCTCTTCTTTTCTGCTCTGGCAGAACATGAGCCTTACATACAACACCTGAGGGTGGGGTATGGCATAGAATGCATATGTTTGTGCCAAACTTAATTTTGTCAGCCTTCAAAAAAAACTGCCATCTTTGGAGAGCTCCGGGTTCTGCCAAACCAGCAAGCTTTATTTGGCTGGAGAACATACTGCATGCAGAAGTGGGATATTCCATCTCGAGCTAATCTTATTTCCCCCGTCTGCACTGAACAATGGAAACATTCAGTGCAGAATACTTCATCGTGGAGGGGTTATGGAATAAGAAAGCATTCAGGCTTTTTATTCATTTCCATACCTGGGAGTTTTATGGCATAGTGCATAAGTTAAGGCTCCTCGGGGACAGCTGTAGCTTGTACTCTGGTATTTACACTGGATTTTGTGCAACAATTCACTGCAGCATTCAATAAGGTAAGTCAAGTAACCCCAGCATCACGTGGTACACACAACACCTCTGGGAATTTGTGCAGAGACATGCAGTGTGGCCAGCAATAGGAGCATACTGCACGTGCTGTTCTGTAGCTTCCCATACATATCCTTGCCCAGGAGGGGAGCAGAAGGGCAATGCTGAGCTCTGCTCTCCATGACAGCAACAGGACCCAAGGGAATGGCATAGAGCCGTGTCAGGGGAGGGCCAGGTGGGGGTTAGGGAAAGGCTCTGCCCCAGAGGGCAGCGAGCATGGAATGGGCTGTCCAGGGCAATGGGCATGGCCAGCACTTTCAGGGTTTGGATTTGGGGTGGTCCTTTATGGAGGCTGGAGTTGGACTCAATCCCTCCCAACTCGGGATATCCTGTGATTCTGGTCAGATGGTCAGCAGGCTCTGGAAGTGTCCCGTAACTCCCTAGCTGATACTCTGTGCCTGTAAGTAAAGGTAAAGAAGCACTGCTTCTTCAGACACTGAAGAAGAATCCTAAGACAGTAGGAATAACTGGAAAAAGCATGGATATGTGCTAATTACTACTTAATTTGGCTAAGAGGCAGGAAATGTTTCAACTTTATTTTCTTTGAATGGAGGTTTTATTTGTCCAGCCAACAAACTGGACTCCAGATTAGCCAGACATGAAGGCTGACACACAGGTATCAGCACGCTAGCCAAAGGCTGCCATTGTCCCTGCCAGGGAAGAGAAGGGAGGACTCTGGAAGCCATAAGCCCAGGGCACTGCTGTGACGTTTGCTGCCCTGTAAGCATCTTATTTGGCTTCACTGCCTCAGTTTCTGTAGCGTGACTTGAATGATGATGGTACTCACAGACTTCAAAATAGCACTGCGGGGCTCAGCTGCTCGGTTTGCAAAGAGCTGGGGACGAACACTGGTGCATGTGGGTGCTACATGTGCCTCCTATTCTATTATGTTGGCTCACCATGGCAGAGGCAGATGTTGGTGGTATGGCAGTAGAGGTTGAACCTTCCTGCCAACGCTCCATTACATTTGGTATAGCTGGGAATTCGCTCTGTCAAATGGTGTTATTGTGCTTTTTGTCGCTGTCGTAGTTTCCATGGGAACAAACAGGAGGCATTACTTTTGGAGCACCCGATGTATCCTATCTGCTCCATCTCTGAATGATGGAGGAGGTATTTTTTTTTTCCTCTTCCTGAATTCTCGCAGCGTGCAGCATGGAACCAGTTATGGGCAGAATCAAATCCAACATGTTCTGCCCCTGCACAAATCATTTTTACTGTTCAGTTTACAAACCTCTCCAGTTCCAGGGATTGCTGGGTTCGCAGTACCCCATACAGCCATTAATACTTCCTTCCAAAATTTATTATTCTTTAATCTCCCTCATAATATATGAATTACGGTCCCTAGAGGAAATCCTTCATTTTCCTGCGTATGTCGTTGCAGTTTGGGAAATTCTACAGCACTGCCGTAGTTTAAAAGCAGTGTGGCACCCTTGTGCTTCTCTGAGCAAGAACTGGATCCCAGACTGTTAGTTCCCATGGCAGAGCAGTGATTTTAGCTATTCCTTCTGGGGGATTGGCAGTGTTTTTCTTTGGGGGACCGCTGCAATTTATGGTCATGCTTAGAGAACAGAGAAGCTTGCTCTCCCCATAGGCACTAACATGTTCTGCGAGTGAAGAAAGTGGGATATGGGGAGAGGAAAAGGACTGATTCTGGAGCTTCAGAAGGCTTCCCTTAAGATTATTCATTTGCTGTCTGAGAAGGCAAAGTGGGGCTCTGCAGAGGATTCTGTCAGTTGTTGCTTGCAAGGCAGTGTGAGCTGGCTAAACGCTTGGGATTGTTGCACACTTAAGCCAGTTCCTGGGGTGATCCCCTGTTAGGGGTGTGAGGAGAGCCCTGTCACTGCAGGACAGTACATAATAAGTAGGGTTTTTCTGTTGTTGAAATGTATCTGCTTTGAAGCCTACTCCTATTAATGGTTATATCTTTAGAGCACTCCACTTCCTGGTCAAACTCTGTGCATCCTGGAAAGACTGAGGATTTAGCTTCTCCATAGGTGCCCATTTTTGGTTCTCAGCACTGATTGTCCAAGCAGAAATCATAGGAATTAGACACCAAGTAACACTGAAGTAAGTGTATGTACAGTTGGTGAAGGTCTTGGATTTCATGTTCACCAAATGGGCAGGGAGGTAGAAACTTTCCTCTTCCAGAAGTGGTGACCGTGCAGTCACACACATGAGGTTGAAGCTCATGGGGATGTGAAGATACTGCTGGCAGGTAAAGGAGCAGAACTGGAACGCTTCCACTGCCCAGGCAGGTAATCCCTTCTGTAATAATCCCTTTCACAAACGGGTTGTTCTCCAGTGTGAAAGCAGTGAGATAGGTGCCCTCTGATGGCATTACAACACTGTTCCTGCACCTCGCTCTCCTAAGTCTTTCCCTAACCCCTCCTATGCCCTTCTTCATTGCCAGTTCATCAGTTTGTTCTTGAGCCCTTCAACTTAAATTACCCTTCTCTGTCCCTGCCGATTGCCCTGAGGGTTATTTTGTTGATATCCATATTTTTTCTCAGCGTTTTTCTAGATGCAGCAAACAGCTGTTTTGCAGAGAAAGGCCCCAGCTCCTCTGTGTTTGATCCACACTGACTGTCAGAAGGCAGCTCAGATACGGCTCTGCTGATCCCTGCTCACAGAGAACAAGGCTGGAAAAAGAGCATGGGGAGTCCCCCGGGCCATCCCACACCTGAAGCCATTGGCTGTGCCCACACATGTGTTCAGCTTAGCACACCGTGCTGTTGCAGCGTGATCTTCCATGTCTTCGGTTTTCCCTTCTCCACAGTGACTTTTCACCTCAGGTCGATTTCTTAGTTAGAACCAGGCTGAATCTGCGGCTGTGCTTTCTGTGCAAGGGAGCTGCAACTGTTCCTCTCGTGGTGGATAATCCCACGTGCTCAGGCAGCCATCCAACCTGTGCTGACTGGACACGTATGTGGATGGAAGCCATGTGAGCCCAGCAGCTTGCACCGCGTGCCAATCTGCCTCCGTGTGAACGTCTCCTGGAAGGGCTGAGCTGCCTGCTGGTATTTCCTGTTGGCACAAACTTTCCCCGTTGCTAGAGGGAAATGTAGAGACACCTTTTGGGGCCAGCAAAGCAGAAGGGAGAACATTCTGCTTGGGTCATCTTACTTGAGACCAGGAAGGTGAAGGAGGCACAGCTCAGAGCACGCGTCCTAATGAATGAATGTACAAGTGAGCAGTGCCATGGGCTGTCAGAGCAGTGTAGCTGTCAGCACTGTTCCTATTTCTACAAGGGTTCACGGGACAACAGCTTGGTCCTGTAACTTCTGCTTTGAAAGAACTTTCCTGCTCAGTATCTTAGTGACCGTTATTGGAAAGTGTATTTGATCCTATGCTTCTCTCCTAACTGCTTCTAGATGGTGGTAGTGTACTTGGTGGAAAAGAAGCTGGTGTCAGGTAGGTAGCAATGGAGGTGGAAGAGCTCCCTTAGAAGCCTCTCCATGCAGATCACTGCCTTCTGGAGGAAGGTGCAGTCAGGGATTGCTCTGCTCAGTGAGAGATTGCTTAGCAGTAAAAACCCTGCGGTTCAGAATGTGCAACTTTGGGATGGAAGGCGGTATAACCAATGGCAATACAAATATGAAGCAAAATATTTTAATAACTATATGGCAACTGTTGAGTCCCGGCCTGAACCATTGATTGAGCACCTGGGAAAGGACCCGGTCAGCCCTGAGAGCACAGGTGAAGGCAATTCAGGTGTGTGATAGGAAGAGGTGGAGCCTGGCTGCTCCTCTCTTAGACCTCACTGAAGGGCTGACTGCCACTGGAGAAGGGTCTCTGGTTGGAGATCCTTCCCTTGTGGAGTTTTCCCTTTGAGCCTCCTTCTTCAGAGACAGGTGAGCATTTTTCCTTTGTCTTTCTAACCTTTCCATCACAATAGTCCCTTTGTTATTCCACCTCCTGTATGACCCTTCCACCACACTGACCCTTCTGATTGTTACAATAACAAATTCTGTTTTTTAAAAGACTATTTTTAAGGCCTCTAATCACGTAGATATGCAAATGGCATTCATTGTGTGCAGGGCTTCTGCAGTCACTGACGAAACAACTGCAGGTCACTGTTGGGAGATTACAGAACTAAAACAGAGATCTGCCTTGCACAGAATGTCATTTATGTGCTGCACCAAATTTATGAGGTTTTTACAGGGCCAAGAGAGAGAGATTACAGTGTTTTCTCTCGGGTCAGATGAGATTATATGGGACTGTACTCCAAATGGTTTATTGCTCCCTAAGCCATTTGTGGTGGAAGAGATGTAATCTGAATCTCGCAGGCAAAGAACAGAAGGTAAAATCCTGTAGCTCTCAGGCAGGTCCCAACCAAGGGCTGCAGGTTGTCTCAATAATGGAGATGTGGTTGGCAAGCAAAGAGATGGGCCTTATTGCCCTTCTTGACTGGGCTTTGCTGCACTTTTACAGCCTCACGGAGGTGGTTGACTGCTGCACCAGGGAGAGGCGTTCTGGATTCATGTGAGGTCGGCAGGAGTCTGATCGGCCCTCCTGACCACACTCCCTTCTGTGCAGTGACAGACTGGCCCTGCTGGAGGCACCGGGGGGATGCGTTGATGTGGGGCTCCCGAAACCCTGAGCTGTCAGAAATTGTAAAAGCGGAGAATGAGGTATTGTGTGAAGAGCACTGCTCTTCTGTAGCTGAAGTTCGAGTATCCCCAGAGCAGAGAACACTCCGTACTACGAGCAGTCTCCTCCTGTAGCAGGAGCTGTTCTCCCTCACTTATACCCGCCTCCTCCTGCCACTGAGCTCCTTGCACATCGCGTCTGTGTAAGTGATTGGTTTCAGTGCTGTCCTGGTGGCATTCTTAGGCTCCCAGCTTTCAGCACAGTGAGGTATCATCAGAGCTGAGTGGAATTGTTTATAGCCTCTTATGCCCCGAAACAGCTGTGACTCCCTGTGGCCAAGATGAGTTTGTTAGTTGTCAGTTTGCCTCAATGTAATCGTTCAGAAACCTAATCTGTCGCTGAAATATTTATCCTGCTGTTGTTATTCCAATACTTTGTATTGTTTTTTATTCATAAGGAACTACTCAGGGTTAGAAAAAAAAGTATTTCGTATTTTATACATGCACGTTTGTATTATTTACATAGAGAGATGCACACATATATGTATGGTTGGACTGGGTGATCCTGGGGGTCTTTTCCAACCTTGGTGATTCTATGATTCTATATGAGAACAGCAGAGCCCAATGAGGATGAGGAGGCATCGCATGCAGACATGGCAGCAGGAGGCTGTCCAGCAGTCATGCAGGCAGGGAGGCAGAGCAGTGACTCTGTGCTGTGCTGAAGGAGTGCTTGCACTGCTGCTGTTCCTTTGCAGCTGGCTGGCATTGGTTTGCAGATGTAATGAGTTGTCTGTAACTCTGTGAAGTTGGTTTGAAGGCACCTGGTTTTGTGGTAGCATAGCGATGCGCACTGGAGGTGGATGGCAGGCAATGCATATGATCGTACAGAAGGTTTAATGTGAGCCGTGACACAGAAAGCAGGTAAATACATTTCCAAGTGACGGTGGTGTTCAGACCAGATTTCCACGAGAGCTGAAGGGGATGGAGGCCTCCTGGAATTTTTCTGCATGTATCTGAAGGTTCCCTGCCTGACCAAGAACCCATATCTGCACAGGCTGGCGGGTCTGGCAGCATTTAGAGTGTGAATTATGTATGATGGAAATGAAGTGTGTTTGAGTAGCAGATAACCGAAAAGCTTTGCGATGTACCCTAATCCTGCAGCGCTGCCTTGAGCTACTGGGAGGCCTCACTTTTAAACTTGGACATTAGCACAAAGCACACCTCTGACTGCAGGCATTTAAAGATCAACAGGGGCCAAGAAAGCTTTTAGGAGCCAACGAAACCAGGAAAACAACCGCGTTCCCTTTCAGTGTCAGCTTCGATTGCCTTCTTACGAGTGCAGCTATTTCAGGTACAGAGTGCTCGGTGGTTTGGGTCTTGTTGTATGGGGAAAGTGCTCCCCAGAAAACATCTGTTTCTTTCACCTGCAAACCGCAGAGTGCTGTGAAAGGCAGCGCTGCGGCCGCAGGGACCCGGGGGGCGAAGGGAATCTGCCCCACAGGGATGAGCATGCTTCTCTGAAACACGGTATCAAAAAGAGCACTTAAAAGGAGAGAATGCTTTTAGAGTGCAGCACTGCGGGGCAGCTCAGATCCCAGGGAGCTGTGATGAAGAACTCTGCTCCTATCGGCCTGCGGGTGCCACGGCCACGAGGTGTGCAGTGCCCGGTGGGGGTCTGAGCATCACAGCCAGCCCTGGAAGGGCACAGGAGGCCGTGGGGCTGCGAGCACACTGTGCCATGGCGGCCACTTACTCACACTCTGCCTTGTTGTTTCAGAGGATGACATGAACAATTACATCAGCCGGTACTACAATGAGCCCAGCAGTGGTGAGTTTTGCTTGAAAACATGAGTGTAAAGCAGATGTTTGCATTGCAGTGTGTGCTGTAACCCCAGTGAGGCTAAGCAATGGCGGAATCTGTTCTGGCAATGGGACCCAACGCCCACATCTGGGGGTGTTGTCCGTAAGAGCCACAGCAGCAGTTCTCCAAGGTGAGGGACACGATGTGCACACCGGGCTGCTGCTCACAGGCTGAACGACTGACTGTCCTGGAGAGGTTGAGGCCCTGCTGGCTCTGCAGGGAGGTCCCACTGGGCCCAAGGGTGTGAAGCAGGAGCAAGAAATGTGAATGGAACAGGGGCAGTGAGCTCAGTGCAGCACCAGCCCCGTATCTACATTCATATATGTATGGGTGTGTGTATTCATGCAGCTGAGGAAATACAGATGGGTACACATACATATGCAGACACACACACATAACCATATGAATGTAACTGCATGCCTTTTTATCATACACACATAATAAAAAAGGGAGGTGGGTGTATATATGTTTCTAGGGATGCACAGATGTGGATATACACATCTAATAGATAAATTATGCATGTCCAAATCTATATGGCTATTCTTGTAAAGGTTATGTGTCAGATAACACATAAATTATTCACATGCATTGTACATTAAATATAAAATATGGATGTGTGTATAGGGATGATGATGTATAATGCAGTATGTATTTATATTCCATATATACATTCCACCATCTACAGCCCCACTCCCATAAGCCCAGGGTTACACACATACACATAAAAGATGGGTGTGTGTTATGTATGTATGTGTATGCAAGTAGGTTGCTCTGAAAGTAACACCTCCTATTTATTTCCATGGAAACAACAACTAAAAAGAGCACAATAACAGCATAAGATGGAGCAAATTCTCAGCTACAGAGCATTGCTTTTCAACACAGTCAACACTGTCAGTTGCTCATTTTCACCAGCAATGACCAAGAGCCTGCATGCTGTGCTCATAAACATCTGCACCAGTGGATGCACCCCATTGTCAGCACTGCTGAAATGCAGCACCTGCCCCTCGCTGTGCTCACATCCACTGTTGTATCTCCATCACTGTTGACCAAGAGTCAGTGAATGTCACTGCATGGAAAAATTCAGCTCTACCCCTATGCTTCATCTGCACGTCCATGACAGAGTGCCTCACTGCTGCCAGCTGTCACATGCCAACAAAATGCAATGGTGGTGGGAAATTCAAAACAGGTGGGAAGGTTCAAACTCTACCACCACCATCTGCCACTCATGCTGTGGGCCAACATAATAAGGTAGGAGGCATATATCTATATATGTGTATGTGTGTGTATGTGTGTGTGTATGTGTGTGTGTG
>PPHD01023424.1:0-12471 GCA_002909625.1 Bambusicola thoracicus
GTGCAAGGCTTCCCTCTGTCAGATTCTTCTTCCCGGTGATCAAATGGCTCGAAGACTTCGGTTCAATGACTCAACCCTCTCAGGAGAACTGGGCTTTTTTTTGCCCATATTTACGCACGAGGGAGAGCTAGTAGGATGTGTGTGGCATGTGAGCAGTTTGTAGGAGTCCCAGGCAGGAGCACATTGCCTTCACTCCAATCTGAAAATCAGTCTGTGGTTCCCTGGTGTCCTGGTCTATGACCTTTGTGTGCTAGATCCCTGCTGGATAGCTGTATTTGAAGGCCTGGCTGTTAATGTGTTCACTCAGGCGCTGGAGGAAATTTCCCTAGGAAAAAAAGCATCATCTGTGCTCAGAAGGGAACGTGGGACCTTAAATAGTGCTGTAAAAGGCGACTGGGATAATCTCAAGTCATTTTATAAACTATCTCGCAGGGCTCAATCAGTGCTCAGAGCAACGCTCAATCGAAGGAAAGGAGTTCACTGTCTGTAAGATTTAATTAAAGGTCTCTGAATGCAATTACGAACCTAACTCCAGGTTTCTACGTTTGCAAGTTTCCATCATGAAGCATCTCCACTTGTCTATCCTTACGTGCATAAGATACGTGTTGTCAGCTGGTGTAGATCTGATCTGACTCAAGGACTGCAAAGGGTTTTGCTTTGTTTTTTGTTATGTTGGGGGTGTCTTTTTCTTACATGAGAGTTTCTTACCTGTCAGTGTTAGCGTAGACTTTACACTGGACATAAATTACATCCACATTAGTGTTAAGAGGCCATAGGGATTTTAAAGCATGATGGTCAGTATCTTTTTTGGTATGTGTTTTGCAAGCAGTCAGGACAGTTACAGCATTGTAATAAGCAGAGAAATCTGGGAAACTGTACATTGATAAGACTCTGAAATAAGACGTTTTTGTAGATAGAGAGGAGAACGAACTTGCTGTTTGTTTGGCTCATGTCCATGCGTGAGCATGACTGGAGGATGTGGTCAGGAAAAACACTGATACATTCAGGGGGTCAATCCAGAATGGTGTAAATTAGCCCCCATCGTCGGCCTTCCTGTGGCTTACACCCGGCCCTGCCTGACATCCTCTCTCTGCCTCTTTTCCCAGGTTGTTGCACTGTCATCATGGAGTCTCTTGAGAGATTCGATCTACTATACACTGTCTGTCGTTGCACTCATTGTGGTAAGTTTCCAAAGGCTGTTGTGCGTGTTCTTCTTCTGTGGGAGCCCACATGACTACTGTAGAGGGATCTCACCTGAAGTTTATGCAGTTTTCCTTAGACATGGTGTGATTTTGCCTCAAACGTCTGTATGCCATGTGCATATTCTATAGGCACAAAGGCCTATATCTCCAGTCTCGCGTAGAAGGTTTGCCTTAAGCTGTTTGTGCTTTTGTTCTGCAAGGTCAGCTTTTTTGCATTTGTCTTCAATCTAATGCGTGCATCAGTGCTGCTGCTGGAATTAAAGCTACCTAACTATTAGTAATGAGGTGCAAAACTAAGAACTTCTATTTTTGCTTGACAGCTTGACAAGTAGCACCATACCAAAAAACTCTTCCTGACCAATGAACTCCACCACATCCACTAATTGTAATAGATTACACTGCATGAGCATAAAGACATCTAGCAGGTGTTGGGTGGATAGTGATAGGACAAGGGGGAATGGTTTTAAGCTGAGACAGGGGAGGTTTAGGTTGGATATTAGGAGGAAGTTTTTCATCCAGAGGGTGGTGACGCACTGAACAGGTTGCCCAAGGAGGCTGTGGATGCCCCATCCCTGGAGGCATTCAAGGCCAGGCTGGATGTGGCTCTGGGCAGCCTGGTCTGCTGGTTGGTGACCCTGCACATAGCAGGGGGTTGAAACCAGATGGGCACTGTGCTCCTTTTCAACCCAGGCCATTCTATGATTCTGTGATATGATTCCCTTAGTTTACTCCAAGGGAAGCACAGATGTGGGCAGTTCCCTGCCATTTGGCTGCTTGTTTAGATTGGGCGTTTCATATAGGCATTACAGAACTGCAAAAATCCTTTTCCTTTGGAACTATACCCTGTAATATCAGAGAGATGTAATTTTTTTAGACCTGAAGAGGTTCGAGGTCCTTTGTGCAGCCAGAGTCGGACTTTGCAACTCAAGGCTTGGAGACACTGCCAGTGCTGCCATGCAGATGTCAGAGCACTTCATGGCCAACTGTGGCTTGGGAGATGTGGAAGAGGCCTCCATCTCTTCAGCATTACTCCACAGCAATCGCTGCACGGGCCTTTTAAACACCTGTTAGAGAAAAACAGAAAAATGAGAAGAAGAGAGAACGTTTTAAGTGATTAAAGATGTAGCTCCCGAGTGATTTAGCAACCCTGTTCTACGCAGTGTTGCTCGTCAGACTGTGGCAAATGAGGATTTCTCCTTTCAGAGTCTAAACTCTGCTTCACTTTAGGAATTCTCTCTCCTCTCCATCATTTAGCTGAGGACCCCAGGCTTCACAGTGGCTCGGATCCTTTATCTCCTTTTAAGGTAGACTCAAACAGAGATGTCAGCACATTGATATTCGAATTCTGCCTCTCCAGCCCCCTGTCTCTCCACTGGCAGACATGCTGCTGGCTCTGTGCAGAGCACAGCACAACTTGCACTCCGTTTTCTCATTCGTTAGACTTGTATGGGCCTTACATTTTAGAAAGCATTTAAACGCTTGGCTATATAGGGATAATTTGCCATGTCGGGGCATTGAGACTTTGCTGCAGCCAGAATAGAATCATCTTTCTTGGAGGATAATATTGCTTTGTAGAAGATTGAGCTTATGTTATTTTGGAGAGCAGCTTGGGGTGCTCTCCTGTGAGCTGCACTCCACAGGTGCCTCTGCTAATGGTAAACACACCTGAGAGGAGATAAATACATTCCTGCCAACACTGAAATGCAGCAGCTTAAAATTCTGCTGGGTAAATCCGTGCGAGTTTATCTCCTTCCATTTCAACCAGCAAAGGAAACGCAGTGCTGCAGTAAGAAACAGCAAAGCAACAAACTCACCTCCTTGGTGCTCCGTGCCAGCTGATAAGAGTGAGTGAACTCCACATCGCAGCCATTAGAAGTGGGCCAACTTTCTTTATCACGTTTACCTGGTGTTGGTTTAGCTGTATGTTTATTTTCTTTTTCCTTAAAACGATACTACAAAGCTGGCCTTCTTTTGAAGCTTGGCAAGAGCTGATAATCCCTTGAAAGAGAAAAGATCCCAGTGTTTCCTAACTCGAAGGGACGCGGTCATTGTCATTAGTGAAGGAAGTGGGATGGGTGCTATTTTTGATCACAAAGGTCAATGCACACGCTTTCGTGCCCTGCCACACCAACACAGTGCAACCTAAAATAGCTGTTGTCAGATTAGATCACCGTGACTGGGGCTGTGACTTATAGCATGCATAATGTCTTGCTGTCATGTGTTCCTCCAGTAACAAATACAGCTATTGTTCGCTGCTCTGTCAAACACAAGTTGCTATTTACAGGCTCTTTAGCTTCAGGGAAGCGTTTTGTTGTAATTTCTAAAGCCTGTTTCCTTTCCCTTGGTTTTCTCCACCACTTCGCTGGGTGTGTTTTCCTAGTGGCGTACGCAGCACTTCCACCCCTTTGTACAGCACTGAGCTGAAAGCAGGTGAAGGTGCTTAGAAGCGACCAGCGAGACCCTGGCCAGCTGGCACCAGGTCCACTGCGTGCAGCCCAGGGCTGTAGGGCCCCTGGACCACCCGTGAGCATCCTTGCCAGCCCTGCCCTTCCCACTGTGGCTACAGCATTGGCCAGGCTCAGCGTCCCCAGCTCTGGGACTGGCAGCTAGAGCAGAGCTCACACGGAGGCCCACTGGAGGTGGAAAGAGAAGCAGAGGGAGGGATGCTGCCAGCAAAGCCACCACAGCAGTCCCCTCCGCTCCCAGCACCTGCTGGTGCTGGTGAATTCAGCAGTAGAACGTGACAGCCATCTGCTGGTGACCTCCTAACATCTGCCTGTTCAAACCCCAAAAGCCGAGGCTGGATGGATAGATGGGT
Organism: Bambusicola thoracicus; assembly: GCA_002909625.1. Taxonomy (NCBI): domain Eukaryota; kingdom Metazoa; phylum Chordata; class Aves; order Galliformes; family Phasianidae; genus Bambusicola; species Bambusicola thoracicus. The sequence continues at coordinate 4,021 of PPHD01023424.1, forward strand.
GTGAACCCCTTCACTTCTATGGCACAGCGTTGGTGTTCCCCAACACGTGGCATCTTACACATGCAGGAGAAAGACATCGCTGCTTCCCAGCAAGCACAGCATCACAGGGAAACCTTCACATGTACTGACAGGACTCCAACAGTGCTTGTTAAGAGTCTCAAGCTTAGCTCCTAAAGGAAATCATGCCCTGGGGCTGGTTGTCAGTGTTGTTGGAGCACCTGTCATTGACACCAGGTGTGGAAGTGGCTGTAAATCTGCATACTCCCAGCCCAGCTGCTGCTGAAGGACAGCACAGAAGGATGGCAGTATCTCTGCCGAGACCAGCTGGCGCAGCTCCTCCGGGTCACCTGTTTGCCCTGTCACCCCTTCAGCTCGGCGCCAGTTCCACAGAACCCTGTGGGCTTTGGGGAGGAATGCTGCTCTGCTTCTCCAGGTGGGAGAAACACGAGAGCTGGAAGGTTCCCAGGAGGCAGAAGGGAGCCTAATGCCATTACCCCTGGCCCTAGGTTGCTCTCTTCCCTCTGCCACCTGCTGGGGGGGGTGGGCCGTTTGCAGCCCTGGCGCATGCTGTCACATTCCTTGTTTAACACGCTTCTTTTTCAATCTTTCCTCCGCAGTTCATTTACGACGAAAAGGTTTCCTGGTAAGCGAATCTGCCCGTACTTCTTGTTCATTTTTCCTGCTTCCACCACAAAAGCTGCCATACGCAGGGATCATGGGAAGAGGAGGGGTTTGAGAATCAGAAGTTTTGCCAAGACCGTTGTGTTTTCAGCACGTCTCTGAGCTCAGAGAGTGACAGCGGTAGCTTTGTTTTCCCTCAGCCAGCTCTATTTAGATCACGAGCGCTAAGGAGAGTCAGCTTGCTTGGGCTGTGTGTTTTCTTAAACTCGTTACTGGGCGATTTATGTTTAATTTCAGAGGATTTCTGAAACGCTGAGTTTTGCCGTGGCTTGTTTTCGTTTTGTTTTGAACTAAAATTGGCTTCAGACCCAGTTATATTTGACCGTGCCCCACTCAAACCCATCGGTGAGGAAGCTGAGTGTTGAAGTGCCAGGGATGAGGTTTGGCATGGTCAGTGTGACGGGCCAAAACCCCAAACAAGAACACAGCCCATGAATTTGAGTATATAGCAGGCAGTGGGAGCTCGGCGCCAGGTCCTGCTCTGATGCGCTTTGTGTTCCTTCTGTTTGCAGGTGGGAGTCCTTGGTCTTGGTGCTGATGTATGCCATCTACATCGTTATCATGAAGTAAGAGATTCCTCTCTGCCTTTTTGTGGGCACAAAACCCCATTGGGTTTCATTATTCCTTGCCGTGAGACCCATGATTGAAATGCAGCGCAACCAGCACTGTTCAATTCCATGAGCATCTGAGCTGCATGGCTTCCTTCGTACCGGATGATGCTGGAGGAGCCGGTCTGTTCTGCTGTTTGATTCCCCTCCTCCTGCCTTGTTTCTAAAAGCCAGTGGAAAAGAAACCCGGATTGAAGCTGGAACATTAAACAAAACCTGCCAGCCACCAAGCACACCGCTGGTCTTTGCTCAACAAGTGAGAGTAGAAGTTTGTTTTGAAATGATGAACAGAGTCAATATTAGGAGAGCAATTCTCAGTGAGAGCAGCAAAACGGGCTTCGTGGAAGGGAATACAAGTCAGAATTCCTCTTACTTCTAGTAATTAGAAGCTTTAATATGGAGGGCAGGTTCACACCTGCAGCACTGGCCAACAAAACAGGTAGCTGTGCTGCTTCAATCTAGAGTGGATTTGTTTTCTTCAAGTGATGTTGTAGTTTGAACAGATGTTCCTGGCCTGCCTGGCTGTTGGTGTGGTTACAGGGGCCTCAGCCACGTGCTCACAATGGTCTGCCCTTCCCTTTGAGTCTCGTGGTGAGATCCTGAGCCCATGTCTGTGTCAGCTCCTGGTTACTCAAAATAAGATAAGAAGCTGTGGCATGCTGTCTATCCCTCGATGTCCTTAAAGCCAGGAGCTGAATGTAGGAAAGGCAGCGTCAAGAAATGCACAAAGAAGTGGCAAAGGTACACCTAGAATTTGTTTTGTTCCCGCAGGTACAACTCTACCATACAGCACTGCTTGGAAAGGAAGACAAAGAATGCTGCAAACATGGTGAATGGATTGGCAAGCAACACAGAAATGGACGATAACAGCAACTGCGATGCCACAGTGGTGTTACTAAAGAAAGGTAACTGTTCCAGTAAGTCACCCTGCTTGCTTGCATCGTTCTGAATGTTTACAAGTGTGTCTGCCCGCTCTGCACTGTGGGCTGGGCATGTCTGCTCGGCGCTGAAATAGGCAGGGAGGTGCCCCTTAAGCCCCACTTATGTTCCCTTAGCTTAAAAAAATCATTGCTTCTGTAGCACAGCTGCAGTGTGTGTGCACTGGTGAGCACAGATTACCCAGCGTGCACAGAGCGCAACAGATTGTGCTTTGTCTTTGCAGCAGGCAACAAGCACGTGTAGCAAATGTTGGATTATTATGCACCTATCCTCAGCAATAAGAGACTCCCCGAGTCACTGCTTTAAACTGAGAACGGGTTGTGTCTTATTTAAAGCAGCCCTGGCCTCTGTGTACAGACAAGCTGCCCTTTTTCTTCTGCTTGACTCCATAAAGAACAAACAAAACCAGCTGTTTTCCCACAGAAGTGATTGAAGGATTTAGTATGTATGCAGTAAGCAACTGAACGTGAAATGTGGATGTCTTTTCTTGCTGACATCAGACCCTCTGAGTCTACCAGATGCTTGCTATCACATTACTGCGCTGTTGCTGAGCAGAGGGAAGGCTTTTGTGAGCGTGGTGTGCTGTGGTTTGGGGAAGCTGCTGTTACTGGAACAGCTCTCTGTAGCCTTGGAATCTCAACAGTGGAACTGTGCTGGCAAGATAACTACACTGCACCATTGCTAGACTGGGAAAACAGAAGCATAAAGTCAGGTTTACCCATTGACCCCAGGACTGCACACAAATGCTGTAGGACTAAGAATGATGATGGTAATACAGACATTTGCCAGTGCTGAATGCAGTTGTGCTGGGGAAGATCTTGGGTTTCTCTGCTGCTGTGTTCCAGTCCTGCCTCTGCTTTCTCAATCCAAGGACTCTGGGCCCATCCCATGGGGGTGATGGTGGATGAGGCCAATATCCTCACACAAGTGCAAATTATAATAGTGGAATTAATCCTTCCTTATTGCCTCCACCTCAATAGTGACCGTTGCTGAAGCAGTGATCCATTTAACAGAGGCCTACAATAACCTGTGCAGAACAGATTTTATTTGCTATGAATGAGAATGAATGGAGATACCATATTGGTCATTTATTTACAAAACCTGCTGCGTAAAGGCAGAAGTTAAATACAGAGGAGGCTGTGGAGTGGCTGAAGGAGTGGTTCTTACAAAGGACCTCTGGAACCTGTAGATTTGTTCTGCTGAGAGCCATATAAGATGAAAAGAGAGGCTGGTGGTGGGCAAAGACCTCAGCTTCTCTTTGTTTCTTGGTTGCAGGGAATTTCCACCGTAAAGCCTCAGTGATCATGGTGGATGAGCTGCTGTCTGCTTACCCACACCAGCTTTCATTTTCTGAGGCTGGGCTCCGGATCATGATAACCAGCCACTTTCCTCCCAAAACACGTCTCTCCATGGCCAGCCGCATGCTAATCAATGAGGTATGGTATGTCTGTTCTCTTGTTCCCCTCTCTTTCTTTATCTTTCTCATTCTGAATTTGCTCTTGCCCGTGGCAGCATTCAGGTCAAAGTGGACCTCTGTGATTTTCCTGGATCCCTGTGTGCATTTTTCCCAGTTCCATCCTTCTGACGATGTCTGTACTAAATCACCCCTTGCTATCTGTACCCGTGGAGATTTTAGTAGAGAAAGTTTCAAGTCATTATGTGGTTATGCTCCCTGTAGCTCTTGCTCACAGCAGATGCCTCCAGCATTGATCTGATCTGATGTTAACATGGCTTATTTTATAAGATGGTACTACGCTTTCTGACCTTTGTCTTCTTGTATCCCTGCAGTCAGTTCAACAGTTACTTATCTCATAAAAGCTGTGTCTGTGTGATGTTTGTCTAGTTCCTGCAAGCAACTGTTGCATTATGCATGATCAAAATCCAGCCCTTTTTGCTTTTAAAACCAAGTGTTTAAAGAACTCTGCACATCTCTTTTCCTCTGTTTCTCCCCTTCTCTTTGAGAAAAAAATAAAGCAGTAGATTTAAAAAAAATCTGTCTTTGAGCAAGAATTTGTGTCTGTGTTAACAGAGACAAAGACTGATCAACAGCAGGACTTACACCAATGGTGAATCAGAAGTAGCAATCAAAATTCCTATTAAGCACGTTGTGGAGAATGGAACAGGTCCAAGCAACTCATCTGAGCGGGGCGTGAACGGCACACGGCGAGACGAGGATGTGGCTGAGGCTGGCAATGAAACAGAGAATGAGAATGAGGATAATGAGAACAATGAAAATGATGAGGAAGAGGAAGAAGATGATGACGATGATGACCACGAAGGGCCATACACACCTTTTGACCTACCCAGTAAGAAACTTGTGGGTTTGTGTTGGAAGAATCATAGAATCCTTACATTTGGAAGGGACCTCTGAGAGCCATCTAGTCCAACTCCCCTACAATGAACAGGGACACCACAGCTAGGTCTGGTTCCCCAGGACCTTATTCAGCCTTGCCTTGAAAGCCTTGAGACTTCCCCTTGAGGGACGGGGCACCAACCACAACACTCGGTAACCTGTTCCAGTGCCTCATCACCCTCACTGCAAAGTGTATTTTTCCTTATATCTAGACATACTTTGGGGTCTGTACCTGTACCTCACAGTTCAGTTCCTGGTCACAGGTAACAGCTAATTGGAAAGCATGAGGTGTTGGGCTGGTTGGTGCAGCTCAGCTGCAGCTCATGTGTTGGCCCTGCAGCTGCAGTCAGTGGGGAGAGGCAGCAACCTCTGCTGGTGAGTTCCTTCTATGAAACCTGGGCCCCGCTCTGGGCAGACCCATCTTGATCCATTGGCTACCCTACATTTGAGTCATACAGAGCTGTGGAGATCTAGGGTGTTGAAAACAAGACAGAACACTGTAGGGGCTGTTTCTGCCCTTTCTAAGTGATACACGTTTTTGGGAACTCCCGTTCAGACCTCAACACATAGCTGTAGTTCAAGCAGAGGAAAAAACTAAGCCTTACAAATAATAATTTAGATGTTCTGTGGACAGTGACACTTGATTTATAGTATTGGAAAGATTGATGTGGACCTCTGGAGTTGTCTGGTTCAAACCTCTGCTCAGAGAAGGTCTTTCTAGAGCAGTTTGCCAAAGGCTGCATCCACCCTTGAGTGTTATTTAGCTCCAAGGATGGGAATCCCGCAGTCTTTCTGGGTCATTGTTCCAGTGTTTGACCACCCATGGGATAGGAAAAAAAGCACAGCTGTGACAGTCATTGATGCTTGCTGAATGGTTATGACACCAACCAGTGGATGTAGCACAGAGAGGCAGTGGGTGGTGCGTTTCAGCAGTGACAACAGCAACAGTGGGTCACCTCCACTTGTGCAGATCTCGCTGAGCACAGAATGCAGGCTCTTGTTCATCCCTGGCAAAAACGCATTGCGAATGGGTGGTGACTGTTGAAAAACAGTGTTTTGAAGCTGAGAATTTACTCTATCAAACAAGGTCACTGTCCCCTTTGTGTCTGTTGTCATTTCCATGGAAGTAAATAGGAGGCATTACTTTCAGAGCGACCTACCTATTAACTAGAATCATGATTGTTTCCTGTTTTCTGTTTTACAGCTGGCAAAATGGAAATCTTGAAGTGGCTCTTCACATGGCCATTGAGCTTTGTGCTGTATTTCACAGTGCCCAACTGTAACAAGCCCCACTTGGAGAAATGGTTCATGGTTACCTTTGCTTCTTCTACCCTCTGGATTGCAGCTTTCTCCTACATGATGGTGTGGATGGTATGTACCAACTAAAGCAGAAAACAGCCTGAGAAAGGCAGCAGGAGTGATTTTTGTCAGCTTTGAGAAATGGGGCTGTACTCTGTAATCTACTCTTAAGCAGAAATATGGGGCACTGGCATCAGGGAAGAAAGGGAGGCCCGACTTGGGCTGCTGCACTGGTGCACAAATCATGGTCTGTGTCTGCATGGGGGCAAAGCAGCATGGAGAGACCTCTCTAAAGCTTTGGCCACAGCTTTCCTCTGGGAATGGGGAGACAACAAAAAATGGTCCTCTTCCTTCACAGTTCATTCCTGTGGTAGAACTAATCAAACAAGTGGCAGGAGGTTTCTATTATTGGTTTGGTTTGGTTTGGTTTCAGTAACCCTTGCTTCCCTGAACAGGAAATAGAAATGTGCTTGCATTCTTTTGCTTTTCATACGTGAGGATTAGGTGTTTCTCAAGAGAAAAATAGCTGTGCCAGTTTGCTGTAGGTGGAATACTGGAACCCACCGGGTCACTGCTTCTCACATGTGGTTCACGTATCACAGGATATGCTGCTGAAAGTTCAGAAGAACAGTCATTATCCCTGATTAAGTCTTTCTTTCTTCTATGCATTTAACGTGGCTGATAGGAAGTTTGGCATCATTGAACAAAGGCATCCACATTTTTAATGTGTGGATCAGATCACAGAGCAGTAATTGACCATAGGCTCTGCAGCAAAGGAGCTTAAAGGTATTTCCTCTCTGCCAGATGGAACTGTTTGCAGTGACATAGGTATATAAATTCCTGCATGTAACATTTATGTAACATTAACGTCATGAACCTTGGGGACGCTCTGGTGTCATCTTAGCTGTTATTTGTATGTAATGACATCTGTGAGCTTCGGCCAAGTCTGTTAAGAGAGGGGCAGTGAGCCACCATACAGCCTCTCCTCCAGGTTAGCGTCAGGAAAATGGTGGATGAAAGCAGCTAATCAAAGGGAGTACATGGAAGGTCAGTGCTTTCCTCTGCCAGGTGGTGAATATACAAAAAGAAAAAGGAAGAAAAGCCTGTCACTGCTTCTCTTTAACCAAAGTGTCAGTTTGCACTGAGCAATAAACGCCGTCTCACAGCATCTTGCAGAACTGGACCAAGCTGCTCTCTTGATTTTATTCTTTATAAACCACCTGACAGTTTTATTTCACTCCTTAGGTGACAATCATTGGCTACACGCTGGGAATTCCAGATGTGATAATGGGCATCACTTTCTTGGCAGCAGGAACCAGCGTGCCAGACTGCATGGCAAGCCTGATAGTAGCAAGGCAAGGTAGGTTCATCGCCGAGGTGTCAGGCTGCTGTTGAATTGTCCTCTTTAGGAAGTGTGTCCTCAACGTGAAAATATTCAGAGCCCTTTTCCTGAGGCTGAAGTTGACGGCAAGCACAAAGGAGAAGAATTTTGCTGCTACTGCAAAACAGCTGAGAGGTTCTTAATGTAGCTATGACACTGTTGGCAACTTGAAGCCTCCCAGAAATTCACTGTTTGGTTTTTGTTGGTTTGTTTGTTGGTTTTCCGCGCTTAAATCCAGTGTTGTGGGTTTATGCAGAATATGCCGTGTGTGTTTTTCTGAGACGTGCCTGAGTGTACGTGGTTTCCATTCCTGCAGGTATGGGGGATATGGCCGTGTCCAACTCCATTGGAAGCAATGTGTTTGATATTTTAATTGGCCTAGGCCTCCCGTGGGCTTTGCAGACCCTAGCAGTGAATTATGGATCATACGTAAGTCTCACATTTGTTTGCCTTAGTTTTATTTATTTGTGCCTATCTGTTTTCTTAAACACAAGCTTTTATAGGGACTAACTGGAATTATCGAAACAGTCCCAAATTATGTGGGTGGGCTTTGAAGAAACAAATAGTTCTGCTCTGTTCTGTGCTGGAGATGGCAGCAATTACTGTCAACATACATTCCCCATCCTTTGGAGGACAAGTACTTCCATTTCCTCCTTAAAGGCAGCAGCTTATGCTGAAATAAGCTAACTCAATTGAGTATGCAGCATTTTTGTGCCCTTGTGTGTATTCTAAATAAGGGGAATGATCCTGGCTTAATAAGACAAACAGGGTAAATGCATGGGCAGAATGTAAAGGATAGAGTAAACCTGTAGGGCTTTTAGTAAGAAAAATGGGACTGTTGTTAAACTGTTAACAGACTGAAAGGCGAAGGAAGCTGTTAAATAATCGGGGTATTTCAGGGCGTGGAAACACTGCACAGCTTTAGAGTTTGAGAAAACTTAGCCAATACCAATGGAACCTCTAGGTAATTCCCAAAGGAGGACAGATGCACACCATGCACAGAGTTGCTGGAAACTCCCTTCTGAGATAGAACAAGAGATACCATGAAATCCCAGAAGGATGTTGCATTTGCTTTTAGCAGGACCACACTCAGCTGCGCAGGAGAGATTCTTCTTTGCAGTCATAAAATCATAGAATGGCCTGGGTTGCAAAGGACCACAGTGCCCATCTGGTTTCAACCCCCTGCTATG
>PPHD01023425.1:0-11298 GCA_002909625.1 Bambusicola thoracicus
AGCGCTGCCTCTCATCCCAAGCAGAGCAATGCGCTCCTCCCCCAGGGGACAAGGAAAACTCATCCCCCTTTGGGGCATCACTCACAGTGCCTGGAAGAGGCACTTTATGGTCACCCAAGGAGAGGATGAGCCAGAGGGCAGCGCTCATTGCTGTCATGGGGGACAAGGCAGGGATGGAAGGAAGGAGCGCGCTCGCTTGGAGCTGCCGAGCTCGTCAAGGCGCAAGGAGCTAAAATTGGTGCCTGCCTGACATGCCAAAAGGAACCTGAGGCTGCCACACAATTACGCTTCCAAATACAGTGATGTTTATCCCGCAGCAATTTTCCATAATTACCCTGACAGCACCTGACAGCCCCACGTCAGCACCGCAGAGCAGACCCTGGCAGCTGATGCTTTGGGTCATGCCATCAGCTCCCTCAGACCCCTCCTGTGGTACCCGCCAGGGTCCTGATGATTTCTGATGGCTTCTGAGGGGAGTGCCCAGCTCAGGAACTCAGGATCTGGATAAGCATTGGTTCCACCAGAAATGACTTTTGTCCCAGCAGCCACAGCGGGACAGAGCAAGAGCCAAGCAGTGACATCCACAGTGAGCAGCCCTGGTTGCTTTCCAACAGCCATCCGAGCTGGAAGGTGATGGGGTCAGGTTTATCCCAGTGTGGGTAAATCTCAGCCAGCCCATTGACTTCAGGGGAAACAGATTAACCCACCTGGGGCAAAGGATGCTCTGAGCCACAAGGCATTCCAACTGGCTTTTCTTCACTGGCTCTGGGTGGATTCAACTCTAAATTGCCTTGCCTCCTTTGTAACCTCACCAGGGACTTTCCCATGAGACTCATCTAAAAGTCTTCCATCTCTGCTATTAACTCAATAAAAATTTAGGGATTTTTTTTCCTCCTTAGGGGAAAAAAAACCCAACAACAACTTAATTCTCATCAGAACAACAAAGAAAATAATAGAAGTTTACACTTCCAGATGAAAAGCTTCATTTTCTCTTGTGCCAATCAGCTCCTGGCCTTTCGTTTCTCAGGTGGTTGATGAAATCAGTGCTTGAGATGGAAACCAAAGCCCCAGACCTTGCAATCACCCCAGGGATTTTGTACAGCCAGCCCACGCAGGTCACCCTTCAGGCCCTGTGTTGTTCTCCTGCAGCATCTTCTGATGGTGCAGAAATCCTGCCTTGCAGTGGCACTGCCCTTCCTGCACACGCCTAAGCTCCCCTCCTGCAGTCCCTCCCTTCTCCATGCATCCCTTATTAATGAGCAGGGCCATAGAATACCCCCACCAAGGATGTTGGGGAAGGGGGGACAGAGTGCCTCCAGGGCTCATTTCTCAGAGGCACAGAGGTCCCAGTGATTCCCAGCAGCACCACCAAGTCATCTGGTCCCTAACTGGGAAGAGGGGACTCCCCTCTCCCTTTGGAAAAGCCACCTAGGGAGGGACTGAGAGGAAATGTCTGGGTCAGATGTGGTCTTGTTGCAAATGTGCTATCCAAGAGGCCGCTCTTCCCATAGGACAGTGGGTAGTGGGACAGCAGCATGGGGAACATCCATGGCCTCCCTCAGCTGAGCTTTAATTAATCATCATCACCTAACTTCGCTGTTTGCTCTGCACACAGCATAGAGCTGAGGGGGAATGGGTCCTTCCCACCACGTCTCCACTTCCACTGCACCAGTGCCGCTTCACAGCAGGCAGAAATGAAGGCTCCAAGGAACCCAATGCCATCAGTGATCTGTGGCTGCCTGGGCAGTTTGTGCAGGGAGGTGATTTAGGAGGCACTTCAGGCATCCGCCCAGTGCTTAAAGTGCAGATCTGCAGGAAGTTCAGCACAAAGCTCCCCAGCGACCAAGCACAACGTGCTGCAGCAGTATTAGGAATAGGGCTTTGCCCATGTTGCCCCAAAAGCCTGGTCCTGGTCTTTTGGCCACTCCAGGATTCTCAGCTCTGGTACCCAGGAGAGGGGAAACCAACACAGCACTCTGCCCTAAGAGCAGTGCTGTGAGATGGAGGGTCCCGATGTGGCACTCATCTCAAGGATGCTCTATATCCATCCTCCAGTTTAATCGGCCCTGATCCTGCAGGGATTGTTTGAGATGATCAGGCCACACGCTTACACAGGCAATGGGTTCTGACAGTGTGACATAATGAAAGAAAATCATACAGCTCAGCCTGGGGGATGTGGAAATGGAAGTTTCATCACCCAAGCCGCCTATTCTCCTGACCTCAGCATCCAGGCAGATAATTGGGTTTCCACGGATAAAGAAATTGGGTTTAGGATCAAGCAGGACATTGAGGACAGCTTGTCCCAGGCATACAGAGGTGCCCATATCAGTACTTGCATTCAGTGGTAGATGCATTCACACGTGGGCAGCAGGTGAAGGAACCAGCCCTGCAGCTTGGACGTGGCTCTGTGATTTACACAGTGGCAGCTTCTGTTTGCTTATGGGGCTGGGGCCCATTTGCACAGGTTTCTGTACAGAGAAGGAAGAAATAACATTGCACAGCAAGCAAACAGCAGAAGGAAGTAGCAAAGCTCTTTGTGCTGCTTGAGCACCAAGCAAGCATCGAACAAGTGCTATGCTCACATTGTTTGCACCAAGGGAGGGGAAGCACCCACAGCACATTCCAGGGCATTAATTCCTACCCCAAAAGCTGGTGCAGACCAACCTGGTGAGCAGCATCACTATTCATGCAGGAGGCTTTGCTTTATTCCCCCATCAACAGCAAAGACGCTGAGCAAGTAGTTCGGAGCACACATACATAACGAGCTGCCTCATTATTTATAATAACACAGTTTACTCTCAATCCCGTGCATAAAATGATTTCTGAGGCATTTTCGTGGTGAGGACAAAGGCTGAATTCTTACGCAGTCAGAAAGAAAACCGTGAGGTTTCAGAGCACCTTCTGCTCTCAGACACGAAGAGCTGCCCCACGTAATGCAACCAAGTCGTAGAGATGCCCACACTGACTCTTTTTTGCCATGTTCTTAATGCAGAACCCACACACCCCCAAGCTTGAACGACATACAGGCTTTGAACACGCACCCAATGGCATCTTACATACATGCATCTTTAAGTTCCCATGTGTAGTGAGGTCCCTTGTACCACCCAGAGGGCACCCACAGTATGGTGCCATCCCAGACATGGATCTCATCCCCCCTGCAGCTCCTGGTGTTCTCTTGCACACCCAGCACTGATGCAGCCTTCAGCCACACTGCACACCTACTGAGGGAGGCAGCTCTGATGCCTTTAAGATTTAGATGACAGCATAATGTCTAATATTTTACCCTCCTACCATGGCGTATTCATTTGCTGTATGCCCAAACACGAACTAATTAGTAGAATTAATTAACGCAGTGCTGCAAAGTGGGGGGGGGGAGAAAAAATGGAGAGGTGGGAGAAAAGAGACCAGAGTGGGAGGGATAGAAAAGAAACAGAATACAAAAGACCACAGCAGTTGAGAAAGACAGGCTGATAGGAGGATGTAAAAATAGGAGCCAGCTTGTTCTCCCCTATTTATGCACTGCTCTGTATCTCAGGAGATGAGGACAGGGTTCCCACCTGGGGCTCAGTCAGCCTCCAATGGGATGCCTACTGCCAACAGGGAGTGGAGGAGTCCTTCCCCTCCTTCCCACTATAGGGATGTGTTGATGCTCTCCCAGCACAGACCCTGCCCCATGTTTGTGACCCAAGAGCAGTGTGGCTGGAAGCATGCTGGAGAACGGAGCTGCCTGTAGAGAGGCTGGGAGGGAAAGATTCTGTAAAGCAAAAAAAAACATCACAAGGAAGACTGCCACACCAGGCACTGCACGGCTGCCCTACCGTCATCTTTTAGCAGCTTGGGTTGGAGGCAGTTCCTAGGCAGAGCTTCATGCCACAAATCCCCACCACCCGGTAGGGGTTGTGTGCTCCCATACATTCCGCATGCATTCTGCCTGCAGTGTACAAACACACACAGGGAGGTGCTGACCCACACACCTGCCCTTCATCCACGCACTCCTCCTCATCATGCAAAGAGTGCCCTCTCCTCTTCTTAGAGGGAGAGCAGCTCACGTTGCAAAGAAGCCACACTTCTCTCCCCCAGGGAGAAACCATTTCCTCTGCAGCCAGCAGCACAGTTTGGGTTTTCATCCGCTGGATGAGCGGTGGGGAGGATGAAAGTGGTGGAGGATTTCTCTCTGCCTCCCGGACTGCGTTGCCCTGTACCACACACTGCGGATGATAAGGCATTAAGGCTCTCAACCAGCGAGTTTCTCAAGGCAATATTGACTAAAAGGTTTCCTTAAGTGTCCCCTGATAGGCAGCGTTTGCTGGAGCTTAAAGCCAGCAGTGGGCTGAGGCTGGATGTAGGAGATCTGCTCTCGGTGCCCATAGGCAGCCAGTTAGCAGAGCGCCCTTTAATTGCAGCTACCCCTCCAACCTGAAGCAGAATGGCATTTGGAAACCAGGAGCTCATCCTCACACAAAGCCATAGAAGAGACAGCAATGGGTATGCCAGGGGTGGATGTGGGGCAGGATGCTCCTTCAGCTTCATCCAGAGCCACCCAACACTGATATCTCCAAGTTTCAGGCTGAGCTGAAACCTCACGCAATGGCTCACATCTACATCCACCCCTTTTGCATGCAGGGAGATGACAACAGTCAGCCTCACCCCACTGAACCTGATACCCCTCCTGCATAACACATCCCACCCAGACACCCTTTCAGCAACTCTCTTCTTTAATTAGCCTCCTTGCAGCGCCCAGCCCTGCTGACCAGCCAAGGGGCAGCAGATGGAGGTGAGGCAGTGGGCACAGAGCTCACAGGATCTGAGCCACAAAGAAGGCAAGCTAACCTCATCTGAGTCAGCTGCAAAGCCTCAGAATAGCAGGAAGAAGCAACAGTAAAATAATAGAAATCAAGTGGGTTCTTAAAGCCTTCCTCATTAATACAGCCTGGAAATGTCACATGCAGGCCCACGGATGCTGGGCAAGTCCTTACCACCCTACAACAGGTATAGGACATCAGGTGAGGTGCTGTGAGCTTGTTCCAGCTGTGTGCCTGCCACTTATTTCAGCCCACCATGGGGCTGAGCTTCCTTCTGGCATCAGGGTCTGTGCTGCTTGGAGCCTGCATGGGTCACCTTTCCCACCTGAGCACACAGGGGCTGCATGGCACAAGCCAGCATTCTCCTCGGCTCAGGCTTAGAACCTCTCCCCAAGCCTTGTGCTCATCACTCACTCTGCCCTCCCCTATCAGCCCTCGTTATCGGAACAACTTGCTGGGACAGTCGGAAAGAGCTGATTAGCACCAAACAGGAGAGAGCTGACACCTCATGGGAGAGATCCCAGGGACACGAGATAAGGAGGACCCTGAGCACACCGAGATAACGCTGTCACTGCCTCAGTGGCAGGAAGGTGAGCACGAACACCTCGTGTAGGAACGTCAGCAGCTCACCCAGACCCAGAGGCACATATTTACCCTGACAGATGAAGACACAGTGGAAAAAGTGAGGGCAGCCAGCACTGCTTTCTTCACCAACCGCAGGAGGTGGGGAAGTGTATGAAGAATTGCCCTTCTTGCTCCCTAATAGGCATCCAGGTGAGACCCCCCATTTGGAGCATACGGGGAACACTCAGACTCCACACCCAAGGAGGGAAAAAAGCAGCAGATTTCCCATGTTGAACAACCCCAGAAAGCAAAGGACCACGGGGACATCCCCAACCTGGCACCCATAGCCCAGGACATAGCAAAGCTTGGCACCCGCTGTGCCCCCACTCATTCAACTGTGCTGTGCAGAGATGGGGAGCTCCACTGACCCATGGCTTCAGCTGCAACAGCAAATCCTAACCCAGGAACGACATGACAAGCCATTAACTTCCAAGCCACAGAGCTCAGTGGCCGTGGTCAGTGTGCTTTCCTATCTGTGTGCAAGAATGGCTCAAACAAAGGCACAGCAATGACAAATCACACACCCTCCTGCAATTATAGTCACAGCATGGAGGATGTATTTCTGACCCAGCAGCTCTAGCAGGGTCCCCTTTGAACACAAAAACCTCTCTCTTTGTTTATTGCACGACACCACACACACATCAGAGTGCATAATTGCCTGGAGTGTTCCAATGGGTGCTACTTTGCTGATCATAAACTGATAAACTGCCGGCAAGAAGAAGATCACTGATAAACACACTATCCTGCCTCATCATATAAATAATTGGTAGCATTACAGATGCTCGAGCCAGCACAATTAGGACCTGAAGGTTGTGCCATATGTCACAGCAGAGCTAATTTCTCCTGGATTTGCAGTGAGGCCTATTACTCAATGCCACAAGCTTCCTTGGAAGGGGATTTGGGCTTGCTTTAAATCAGCATAACTGTTAGAGCACGGGGATACTCTGATTTATGTCAGGTGATGCACTCAGCCACGATGCCCATATGGGTCTGCAGTCCTCCGTATGGACACAGATATGGATGTTCTGTACAGAGCCACTACTGTGCCTGTTCCAGTTATGATTCGAGATGAGAAATAAAGCAAGTGGGGTTATATACCTATCAAAAGCCCCAGGCTGGTAGGAGAGCAAGATTTGGCAATTGGAACAGACCATAAGCAGACAAAATAATGTCTGTAGACAATGTAATGTCTGTTACCCAACCAATAAGGTTGGTTGAGACTGAATTAGTGAGATGTTAAGTTAATAAGTGCAGCACTTATTACCGTCCAGTTTTTGGGTTAGGACAAGCATTGCACAGCGTCACTCCATGCATGGGAGCAAAAGGCATGAACCCAATCCTCCCCAAAGCCAACCTGGTGCATGGGTCAGCTTTTCTCCATTGCCATGAGCCGCAAACCTTCAGGAGATGGGAAAAGGGGAGGGGAGGCAGCAGGGGATGACTCAGCCTCCACCGCATTGAGCACAGACGCAGCCGGAGCGGAGGATGCTGTGCCTACCTGTGTGCTCACAGCCTGCTCAGAGGGGATCCTGGGGAGCACACACAGCACTAAAGTGGGAATCTCCAGAAATCCCCGAGATCAGGCTGCGTGGAACGTGGCCCAAATGGGTTGGTAGTAAAGCTTGCTACAAGCTAAGCAATCCTGCCTGCGTTGTGCAGACTGATGAGCACAGGGCTGGTAACATGAGCAGGATGACCACAGGGGTCACCCCAGGCTTGCTTGGTACTCAGCAATGGGCTGCTCTGAGACTGCACAGAGCTGTGCCGGGGTCTCTGCTCTCCATGTCCTCAGAGGAAGGGCTTTGCTCACAGCCACCGGAGCAGGACTCGGGCCAGGTTTGGTACGAGAAATGAAACTGATCTCTGAACCACCCCATTTCCTGCAGGAGAGAGCTTATTAAAATAGCGAGCATCCACCCACTACACAGTTCTGCCCAGGGTTTGGCTGCTCAGCAGCAGTGGGCACAGGCTGCCTCCTGGTCACAGCCAATTCATGGCATTCTGCCTTCAGATTCTTCAATGCCTTGCAGGCTGTGCTATAGAAACTGTTCTTTTCCTGCACCTTCTGAAGCCATGCAGGCCCTGATCACTGATTTAATTCAGAGCAGGATAGCAGAGCTAATAAGCACCAGCAAAGCAAGCATTAATAAGGTGCTATAAATATCTATGTCCCTCTCAGAAGCAGCAAGGGGGGGGCTCAGCTCTATGCCTTGCAGCAAACCTAAGGCTCAAACCTACACAGAAAGCCCCTCTGATCCGCCGTGGTCTCACATTATCCACAGCACCAGCTCTTTTAATTTGACATTTTCCTCCAGCTTTCCCAGCCGGATTCAAACTCCAGACACCAAAAAGAGAGAGAATTTACATTTCCAATCCACGAGCAATACAGTCCATTAGGTTTAACAAGTGAATGAACTTCACATGTAACCTACAGCAAGCATCAGCTCCGTGGCTATTCATTTTAACTGATTACCTCGTTTGCTATATCTAGGAGCCCCCGGCGTGGCCATGGCAACTGGTTTTGCTTAAATGCAGCTGAACAGCAAAGTTAATTTTAGATTAGGTGAGGAGGAGGCTGGTGCACCAAGGGAAGCTCAGTGCTACATTTCTCTTCTCGTTTGCTAAAGGAACCTGCTCTGCCCTGCAGATATTTGCTATTGCCCCGACCCTTGGAGGCATGCAGCAGCATCCCCCAGCATTAGCGCATCCCTATGCTGTGCCATCCCTATGGGCATTGCTGCACCAGGTCATGCAAGTTCCTCCATCACCTGCAAACCCTCCGAGCCATCAGCACGCACCGACTCCTTGCTGAGATCAGCTCCTCCTTCTGCTTCTCATGCTCTCCGTGGAGCAAAGCAGATGGTGTGGCTTCTCACATCCCGGGTGAGCCTAACCCGGGTGGGCTGCTGTGCCCTCGCCGTTCCAGCACCGCATCCATCACCAACATGATTTCCCCTCTCTGTTATAAAGGTGGCTGAAATGTCAGTTAAAAAACCCAGGCCTGGGGATTGCTGCATCCCAGCTCACTCATCTACATATATTCATGTGAATATTTAAGCCGTGGCCAGAAAGAAAAACCATAAATAAGCTAAAAGTGACCTTAAATATAATTAGTACTTTGGACCTAAGAGGCATATTTCAGCTGTTCTCTTGAGAATGTGCAATAGGTGGTAAATGGGCATTTCTTTGAAAGAAGCCTGCCTATTACTGGAGTGCTTCTCCAGCAAAGCAAGCAGTGCAAGACCACTTCAGAGCTCATTTTCCTGATGATTTCACTCCAGCTAACGCTTACCATCCCAGGCAGCTCCTCCAGGTGCTGGCCTTGCTGGGCTTCCTCTGCTGTGTGAGTGTTCCTGCCCTCTTCATTGCCTTCTCTTGGTCTCCCATTCCACCCAAAGAGTGCTCAGGAGCTCCATTGCAAAGGTTTTCCTTATTTCTTGCCATTATTTCTGCTGCTTTACCCCAGTTGGGGCCTCCTTATCCATGCAGCCTGAAGGAAGGGCAGATCCTACAGGCACAGACTGCGTGCTCAGAGCTCACCCAGCCCCCCATGCACACAGCATCATCTGCTCCTCAGCCTGCCCTCCTGGTGGGCCAGAATGAGCTGCCCTGATGGGCACTGCAAGCCCACAGGTGGGCAGACATCTCTAATATCAAACAGCAGTGTGTAATACAGAGCTGTGCTTGTGATATATATTACACACACTCCTGTGTTAGCTTTAAAATATAGCCTCACACTGTATGCAAACCAATGCCATCTATTAATATAGAGATATGCTGACATGAGGAGCACTGAAACAAACAAAAAAAGACCAAAGCATGCCTTGCTTTGGCTCTAAACTGTTTGCCTAGCATAGCAAGAATACATCTGCCCACAGTCTGCCTGCTGCAGCAGTCGTTGTTGTGCAGCAATGAGCACGTCAGCATGCCCAAACTCTGCACCCAAATCGCAAGCAATGAGCAAGGAAAGAGCCTGGCCCATCTCTCAAGTCGTCTCTCAAGTTGTTTTCTATCTATCTTTCTGGGCAGATTTGCTGCTGCACAGCAGCGTTGGGATGCACTGAGGGCTGCAGCTCCCAGCTTCTCCCATGCACAAAGGCAGGCAGGGCTGGACCAAGCCCAGCTCTGTTTGCACAAGGTCTGGCACCATGATGAGCGCATTGGAGTGCCTTTCGTTTAGTTGGATGGCATGCAGGCCTCTGTCCAGCCAGGCCAGGACTTCAGATGGTAATGAAATAACCAGGAATTCTAGCAAGTAGAGCTCATGCCAGAAGGAAAAACTGGAAGGGGGGTGGGGGGGAAGAGGGAGAAAAGCATCATCTGTTACAGTCTTTTCCAACAGACAGTTAAAAAAGAGCTTCATGCGGAGAAGCCTATTGAGATTGATTAGCCAACGTTGTGATTTGTAATTTTGCTTAATGCTATTAAAGAGCAGCATTGACCATTTGTTCAGGAGAACGGCTGGCGGGGCGCCGAGTTTTCTCTGTAATGAATTCCGAGGATTAATCCTATTAGCCCTCCTCCCTTCCACCCTCACAGCCCCTCAACTTCTCTGAAGATGAATCGCAGATGCAGAACCAAGCAAACAGGCAGATATGGGCTGAGCTGCATCTGATATCCGCCAGACCTTTGCGCTCAACCTTCGAGAGAGCAGAAAGAGAACAGAATGACTCAGAGCAGCGGCGGTAGAAGAGAACAGCAGCAATCTTATCAGCCAGGCTGGGAGACGGCTCCAAAGCCTGGAGCAGCTGAAAGGTGCAGAACAATACAGGGGGGAAAAGAGATCGTGCTGTCAACTACTGGGCATGGAGATACCGCTATCGGGTTATAAGGAGAGCTGATGTGGGGAGAGGAGCCCCCACTGCAGGATGGCGATGCTCAGATCTAACGCTGCCCTGCAGCAAGGATGCTCATGATGGGGATTTCACCCCATCTCCCATCTGGGAGCAGACAGAGAGGCTAACCTGAAGTCCTGAGCTTCCCTTTCCTTCCCCGTCCCTTCAAGGGACCCTGAGCTCCCCCTCCCTTCCCTTTAAGGGACCACAGTGGGTAGGAAATCACTCTGCCACACCAAGCTCCCTGCTCCCTTAGCTACACATGAAGCATTGCTAATGCACTTTCCACAGGGGCAGAGCAGGACATTAACCACTTCCCTTTGGTGCAGCATGTCACCTATAGACAACATCCCGTTCGCTTCGTGTCATTCCATGTGACAAAGCTCTACATTAGGAGCCATAAATATTTATACAGCATGAACTCAGGCAGCAGAGCTGACACCTCACCCTGCAAAAGGATTCAAGTGTGGAATATAATTTACAGCTCCTTCAGCAGCACTCACAGGGCTGTCTCCCTGCAGGGCTGTTCAATGCCCACCTCCAGTTCCAAAGGACTTTCCTTGTGAATTTTTCTGCTGGAGTGATTGATACAGCCTTCTCCTTGACCACCAAAGGCATCCAACACAACTCCAGCTAAGTGGATAGAGTTTTCCTTTTCCTTCAGAGTCTTCCAAAGCTATGCACTGAAGCCTATCAGTCACCATTTTGGGGAGGTTTACCACTTCAACAGCACAGACCTCTAAACACAGCCATTCCACAAGATGATCCCTATGGAGCTGCTGTTCCCAAAGCACAAGCTCCTGCCTGCACGTAGGTCACACAATTAAAAGGTTTAACATCTCACCTTACCATCCAGACAACAGCCAGGATCACCACTGCACCTCCCATCCTTGGTCTTCTGCAGATATGGAACACCAAAAAAACCCAGGCATCCCAACAGCACCATCACCCACCACCAAGGCTCTCCCTACACCTACAGCATGCTCAGGCTGGCCAGCAGCTTTATCTGCAGAGCTGCTCTCACACAGGTGCTCATC
>PPHD01023427.1:0-12470 GCA_002909625.1 Bambusicola thoracicus
GCCCAGCAGTTATCTGTCTGGCTTCAGGCTTTGTTCTTTGAGCACGGTGGAGGTTAGCCTTGCCCATGAAGTCCCGCGTGCGTAGAAGGTGTTGGGCTGTACTCACCCCTTCTGTATCATCAGGTTCATCCCCAGTCCCAGTTTTTGCCCTCCTGGGGACCCTGCAGGAAAGGTGACCTGTAAGCCAGGCCACCCAAGTCCTGTGGGTTTGAGGGTGTGAGAGCCAACAGGCACCATATTATTGCTGGAAGGTGAGCAGCAGCTTTGTGCAAACAGGGCTTACAAGAACGAGATGGGTGGGATCCACACAGTGGCAACCAAACGCTTCCCTGCTTCTCTGCAAAATTGCCTACAAAGACTGTAGTTTAGAACGGCCAAATTGTTAATGTTTTGAGCAGCTTAAAGTTTGAACGTGGCGTGCAGATGCCCACGTGAATGTCTGTTGCACGGTTACTGCAGACATCCCTCAGCCTTTCAGCATGGGCAGTGTTGGGCAGCGGTTCTGTTGGTCTGACCTGCCTCTCCGTAGCTTTCCATCTGCTCACTTCTGGAGGTGGTCGGTGAGAACCAGGTGTGGGCTGAGGATGTTGGCAGGGCTGAGCACCTCCAGCTGTTACTCAAACCTGTCTGCAGCAAGCCTGTGCCACGTGGGGTCGAATTGCTGGCAGCTGCTGGCAGTGCTGCTTGCAAGGTATGGCACAAATAGGTTTGCCTGGCAGTGGAAGCAGGAATCTGTCTGCAGAAGCCTGCTGAGGGTTCCCTCCCCTCCGTGTTTTGGAGGGCTCAAGTCAAAGATTGGTTTTATTGACCTTTTTGGAGGGCCTGTGCCTTGCCATTTTCTGTCTCTCATGCCTCTGCTGTGCTGGTGGCACTGCATAAAGCACCTTTAAGGAGAGGCTGTAGGATGTATCTGACAGGAAGGTGTTGCATTTTTGGTAGGTGAGGTCAGCGGTGGTGAGTTCTGCTCAGAAAGCTTCTGCACGTCTGTGCTCAGCCTGGGGCCTCCCCAGCAGAGATGGTCTCCAGCAGCTCTCGGTGCGAGCAGGACTGCAGTGCATGGCTGAAGGCTGCAGACAGCGGTGCTTAGAGCCTAAAGCACCCGGCAGGCTGGACCTGAGCACGTTGGTGCGTGGGGATGTTGATTTCTGTTTACTTGCTGCCTGCCAAACGCTGCTTCTGTCATACCAGCCCAGTACCAATGGAGCAGATGAGTCACGTCCATCTCCCCAGCAGTGGGAGGGCTGTTGCAATCTGGGGTTCTCCACAGCCTCACCCTGTGCTGAGCTGCTGCTGCGGTCCTGTGCTTCGCTTCCGCCCATCTGATGTGCGGCGAATGGGACAGAAGAGCTACAATGAAAGCTCTTAAGCAAATCAGAAGCTGGTGGGACGTGCCCAGGGCTCAGTCCAGCCCTGGAACGTGAAAGATTTGGAGTGCTTTGTACTCTGGATGGCTGTGCAGGAAGTCACACTGAAGGGTCTGTCATGCTGAGAAGCTTTGTAAGCATCCCAGGCAGATCCGGCGCTGTTAGTGCAGGCGCCAGGCCCTGGCACTGATTGCACCGTGGTTTTGCCTGCTCTCTTTGTGCATTCAGATGCATCCCATGCAGGGAGAGCTGTCTGACCCTTACGGGCTGAGTAATGCATGGATTCCTTGTTGAGCTGTGGAAGGCTGTGGCTCTGCCTGCAGATGTGCAAAGGAACCAAGGGCTCCTGTGGTGAATCGCACCACTTGTGGCCAGTTGGGCACTGGGATCTCTCCTTGGCTGACAGGGTGAAAGGAAGAGTTAGAAAGGAGCTGTGTGATGCTCGGGGGATGTCCCTGCCCCGTTCTGTCCGAGCAGGAATTTGAAACTTCCCCATGTCTTGTGCGAGGAGTTTAATATTTCGAATCTCCATGCATTGCTCCTGTCTGCCATGTGCTTCAGCATATTGATTACACAGGGCTGCCTTTGTGGGTTGCCTTGTAAATGGAGACTTTCTTGTTTTGCCTGGTGGTTGGGAGCTGGGATGCGGGCCTGGAGGTGGTCTCCCCTTTGCCAGCAGCACAGTGCTGCCCTGATGTGCTTTGCTCTAAACCCTGAGTGTTTCTGGCTCCGTTCAGTAGCTAACTCAGTTCTGCAGTTGCTCACTGAGTAAAAGCGAGTGTTGCTGTTGGAAAACTCATCTCAGAAAAGCGCGATTAAGTGAACTGAAGGTGGAGCAGCCAACAGAGCTGTACGGAGTGACAGAAAAATGGCATCTGTCATTTCTGAGCACAGCCAGGGGGGTGCAGTCAGAGCAGTACGGGGTTAATCTGATAGAGGAGCTGTGTCCTGTCTGCTCCATCCCTAGGGAATTCCAAGGAAAAACCCATCCTTCCAAGGAAAGGCTTTAGGTGTACAGACGCTCCTTATCTTCTCTTGAATGACAGTCATTTAATGTGTTAAGGCTACTGCAGAACTTGCAGCCATGCATGGGCTGTGTGCCTGGGGTTATTCACCAGTTGGGCTGGCACAGGGTTGTGTTTCAGGACAAGTATAGGCACGTAGATAAGCTCATTGCTAACTCCTCTGGAATGGGTGGCCTTCCCAAAGAGCCTTTATCTCCAAGTTTCAGAGAGGAAACTGTTGCATGAGATCACACAGATCATTGACTGCAGGGCTGGGTGAGAAACTGCAGTTCCTGTGTAAGTGTGCGGCTTTGGAATGCCGCCGCCTGCTGAGCTTGTGAGCGTGGTCAGGCTGGGGCGTATGGACTCTTTTCTCCTGTAAAAAGTATGCTTCTGCCCTCTGTGCCTTCTACTTGTCCATCGTACCCCATGGCAGCGTGGCGCTTGGAGGCTGCTCTGCATTACGACCACCCAACACGCCCAGGGTTTGGTGCTTGCTCAGCAACCCATGCTATCCCTGTGGGTCTCCGAGGGATGCTATGCAGCAGCAGGCTTCCCAGGGCCCCCAGCTGGCTGTGCTGCAGTTCTCAGGTCTCTGATGTGATGTCTTGGGCCGTTGGCTCGTGTCTTTGTCTCACTGACCAAATCTCTTGACTGCCGCTGTAGTGAAAAAGATACAGCAAAGCTCAGTGTAAGACTGTATGGAAGCACGGGTTGATTTTCCTTCAGAACACGGATTTATTCATGCTTGATTGAGGTTTCAGTCCAATCCTGCTCAACTATCTGTGCTCCCCACAGGTATCAGCCCAAACCCTCCCGCTGCTGCTGAGAAGGGAGGAGGCATTTGGCTGACCAGGCGTGAAAAGCTGCTGAACCAGCTGCTGGAAATGACACCCAGCAGTGTGCTGGCAGCCCACGCGTGCCCTGGGGATATAGGAGACAGCACAGTCCCTCATTTTATCATTTCAGGATTCCATTGCTCGGGGAGGAAAGTGGTTAGAGGGAATTAGTACCTGAGAGGAGCAGCACTGCTGTTGCTTTGGCTCTGCCACGCCAGCCAAGCATGGTGCTCATGGGTGGAGAAAAACCACAGTGCAGAGATTGATCTGCATCCTCAGCTCCGGAGCTCCGTGGTTTGCTCTGACATCCACGTGCTGGGAGCTGCCATCAGTGCCGTGCTCTGTCCTTCGCTGCAGAGACTTCCAGGCTTCTCACCCTGACTTTGGGAGGTCTGCCGGCCTTCCTTGTTTGCGTGGCAGGTGGCTGTGAGTTGGTGATGGTTGTTTCTGGTCTGTGTGCACGGTGGGTGCAGGTTGGTCCCGCCAGCACCTCGAAACAAAACAGACTTCTCTTTTTCCTCTTTGTGTTCCTAAGCCGTGTACAGCTACCAGCGTTAGGCTTGCTGGGCTATGTTTACCCTAGCTTCCCTTTCCTGAGTACTCTATTACTCATTGCTGCTCAAATCCCAGCAAATAAATAAATGGTTTTTGCTATGGTAACAAGAACCCGGTGGCTCAACAGCGCAGTGTTCCCCCAAAACCAGCTTTATTCTTCCTGGTACGGCTCCGATTGCTGGGAGTGTTCCTGTATAGGTGCCCGGCTGGGGTTGGACGCTGGTTATGTGACACAGCTCTGCATAAAGCATTCCACTGAGCAAATACTGCTAAATCCCTGCAAACAGCCCCGGCTGGAGGCTGCAGGTTCCCTCCCCTGACCAGGGCTGGCTCCTGGGCTGTGTTTTTCTCCTAAAGAAATAACCCCAGCACCTTCGTGTTCCTGCAAAGCCAGGCTGCCGTAACTGAGTTTCCAGTTTGTTATTTCCAGCTGCTTCCCAGTCTCACAATAAGCCGTTCCCATGCTGTTTGCTTTGCAAGGGTGCGTCCTTGAGAGCTCTATGGCCGCAGAGCCCTTCCGTGGCGTGTAGGAGTGGGATATCCATGCAGAACTGCTGGCGTGGTGTGGGGCTGGCGCTGCTGCAGGTGAACAGCTTCAGCGTTGCCTCCTAGAGCATGGCAGGGCCCTGGTGTTGGCTGTGGGCAAATGGGAGCTGCTTGCGTTCAGCCCGCTGTCTCTGGGTGCTGCTTGTGCGGCTCTGTTGGGGCCTTGCTGTGGGGTGGGGCTGCTTTCTGCCCTCGCCCCATGCACAGCTTTGTTCCCGCTGGGCCTCGAAGCCATATTGCTCACAGCTCTCCTTCTGTTAGCAGCAAATGAGAAGAACTGAGCTCTGTCTCCCAAGCTTGGATGGCTCAGCAGCTCCATCCCGCAGCCCCCAGCCTGGCAGAGCCGCTTGGCCCCACACAGAGACACATTGTGAGCCGTCACTGCCGCCTCGGGCCAGGGAGCATGTAGGTCAGCAGCGGGGTGAAGCCTGGGGAGCAGCCCTTGGGTGCTCCAGCACAGGGAGGTCTCACTGCAGCCCCCTTCTCTGAAATGGGATCCCTCCATGCTGCTGGAAGGCTGCTTAGGGCCGTGTGCTGCTCCTCAGCCTGTGGTGTGTTTTGTATGCGAAGGAAAGCTATGCACGTGGGGCAGCTGCACTGCATCTCCTTCCTGCTGGTTGCACAGGATGAGAAGAGACCCGCGGAATTAAGCGAGACTGATCCTGCCCCTTAATTCTGTTCGCAACCCTATTAGCTCAGTTTTAGATGCAGTTAGAAGTAAGGGGATCAAAGCACCCTTTTAGGCAGCTGGTCCCGAACCCTGATCCGCGTTGGCTGCATACGCCCCTATTTTGGGCTCACACGTATTCCTGGCAGGCTTATCCTCCTTGTTTGTCTGTGCTGTGTGCTGCCATCAGCAGTTCTGCTCTGCTGCTTGGTGTTGATTTTCTTGGTGTACTTACAGAGAGCTTAAACGCTTTTCCTCGACCTCTGTTTTTGTTAGTGTCAGCAGGCTGAATTTCAGCTCCACCTGCCCAAGAAAGGCCAATTGATTGTAACCAGATCTTCAGAGCTGTAGGTAATGATTAGGACAGCTCTGAGCCTGGAAGACTACATCTGGAGTTCCTGTGTCTGGGTTTGGCCTTTCTGCCCTGGGGAAGTTGTGCCTCCTGCTTTAATTCAGGTGTGATGAAGTCTTCTCCGTCGCTGAAGTCGTAAGGAGGCTCTTAGAGCAAGGGTTGGTCTTAAACACCCACCCATGTGTAGGGTGGGCACTGCCTGACCTTCTGAATGACCCATACGTTCTGTTGTTTCCCTTGGCTGTGCTGCAAGTTGGAGTCATCTTCATTTCTCAGCCTCTCCGTTATCACGCAGAGGTCATTAGTGAGAGGGCTTAATAAAACTGGTTTTGAAATGGAACCTTAAGGGGCTCCCACTTACCTGGCCTTTCTGCTCTCTGATACCACATCTTTCCTTTAGCTGCTTCTGTCTTCTGACTTCTGATATTAATCTGTTTGCCTGGTGTGAATGGTTTCTTACCATGATGTCCTCCCCAAAATGAGGTCCTGATCACTGGCGTGGAGTTGGCAGGTGGTAAGAGACACCACCATTGCAACATGAGGATGCTTTCCTTTCCTCCTGGGCAGCTCTGCTTCCCCCTGTGGGACATGCAGCAGAGCCCTGGCTGCTGGCATTGCAGTGTGAGGTGGTGGCGAAGAGCCAAAGTGCTCTGCACCTCTGGGGCTCCTGACCGTCCCATCTGTTTGGCTGTGTGCCTCTGTGGTTCCTCTCAGCGCAGCGAGAGATTCAGCAGGGCATGTAGGGAGAGGTGTGGGAGGACACAGTGCCTTCCTTGTGGGATGGTGGAGCTTTGGGGTGGAGGTGGAGTTTGCCAGTGCAAACATTGGGAGCGATGGTTTCTCATGCTGCTTTCTAACGATTCTCCTTTGCTGTTGTCTAGATGAAGATCTCTTTCAACGAGACAAGTTTGCAGACCATGTTTGAGTATCCATCGGAGAGCTCGCTGGCGGAGGAGGAGGAGGAGGAGGAGGAGGAAGGACACGCTTCAGAAACAGAGGAGGACAAATCTCACACCTTTCGCATTCCACGCCCCAACAGCACTTTGCATCCCAATGCAGCTAACCCAGGTGGGGGAAGCACAGGTACTGCAGGGCTACTGGTGGTGTCTGACCCTGTCTGCATTGCCTACAGCCGCTATGTGCCCCAGACAGCTGAAAATGTTAGCAGATGTGATGTGACAGCAGAATGGGTTTTAGTGGGGACAGAGTTTGAAAACAGATCAGGGAATTCTCAGACATGAGCCAGAAATGGCTTAAAAATGTAAAACTGAGAAATACCCTTTATGCTGAGAGGGTTGTTGGTGCTGCAGTGTCTGCTAGCAGCTCTGGGCAGGGGAACTGACAGCCACTGGAGAGCATGGCACAGGCTTGTGCCTGCAGCACGAGCAGCTTCCTTACCCGTCCTGCAGATGGGCAGCTTCCATCCCGTTCCTGCCAGTCATGACCCCCTCTTCCTTTTGGGGTGGTGAGAGGCATTCACGTCAGCTTTGTCCTTGCAGCAGATCTATCCAGCTACACCCCAAAGCACTCTGTGAAGTTCAGCGAGTGGCAGGAGCAGAAGTACGAGGAGATGCCTGCCAAGGGACCCCTCCTGAAGGAAGCCGATTCCCAGGGGAACCAAGTCATGGTGAGGCTTCACAGCAGTTCCTGGCTTTGTCCTGGGGTGCTCTCTGTCTGCACAGCAGGTGGGACAGGACCTGCCTTCTCCTGAACACGTCTGTGGGCTGTGGCACACCTCCCTGGGCGGTGGGAAGAGCTTAATGCCCGCTGCCACCAGCTGCCCTGCCTCCTGTGTGTGTGTGTGTGTGTGTGTGTGTGTGTGTGTAAGGTGTAAGGCAGCTGGCACGCTTTGTGCTGCAGGGCACTTCTGGAGGGGGATTCATGTACTCAGGAGCCCCAGGGTCCTCGTTTGCTTTCCATTTGGTGACGATTCCATTTCACCTCTGCTTTCTCCACAGCTCACCCCAGCTGAGAAGGGCGGACTCTCCGACTTCAGCAGTGAGCCCGCTCTGTACTTCTGATGGCTCCATCTCTGAGCCTGCAGCAGCAGCTGCTGGGCAGAGCCTGGCAGTGCACCGCGGAAACCAACGCCTGTGTCCCTCCCTCATGGCAGGTTTCACAGCATCCCGATGCCAAGGGTGGACTGGATGCCATTGGGCGTCTTTGGAGGATATTTGCACTGGGTTCTGGGACCTAAACGACTGGTTTATTCTCCCTGTGGCCTTGCATATTCCTTGTTCAAGATCAGCTGTTGATTAGACAGGTATCTTAAAGCAATGTGTAACCCCAGGATGGGTGTGAATTCTCTCGGTGCTTATGACTCCGCTCATCCAAGTGCTGAATGGGGCCCGGACAGCATTTGTAACACTTCACTCATGAGAGGCCCCAGTGAAGAAAGCTGTGGGCGGGTGGCTGGGCTCACTGCAGCGGTTCTGACAGCCAGGTTGTGGTGGCTGGAAGAGCTGCTGAGGGTTCGTGGGTTGTTCTTGATGTGTTTTTGGGTCTCGTTTCACCAGTCATGGAATTTATGTGCCAGTTAAGCTCTTGTGAAGGAAGCTGAACGCACTGTGTGGGTGACGGGGAGGGCAATAAATGCCTTCAGCTTTAGGTGTCACTTTTGCACCGACAGCAGGAAGCACCCGGTCCAGCTCGAGCCTCGTGAAGGTTCCCAAACATTGGCCATAGCTTTGATCTCTATAACTGCCTCTGCTCTCCAGTCTGTACTAACTGCTAATTGTGCTTGTTTGCCAGTAACTCCTGTTCTGTTTTGGCATCTAATGGGGCCAGGCCTGAGACTGACGTGTCTTAGGTGGTGGGGAGACTTGCTTCTTGCCTTGCTCACTCTACTTCTCTATGCAAAGCACAGGAGGACCGTTTCACTCCTTCCTTCTGCAGAACTTGAACAAGGAATATGGTGTTTTTTTTTTTTCCCTAGTATTTTTATAGTCGTAATTGTTTGATGCAGCCAACATGCAAAGGAATCTGCTAGACTCTTCCATTTAACTTTTCTACGACTGTACACTCAGGGTCAAAATTGCACTCTGGAAAAGACTGAACACTGCTGCTAATGTGATTTGTACTTCTTGGGATTAAAAGAGATGCAGTTGGAATAGACACGGCCTCTTTGGGCTTTATGGCATGGGCGGTACCCCATCGCGTGGCTCTGTCTGAAGGACCAGGCTGCCATCTTTTGGTGATGTTGGGGTTTTAGTGCTTTGTGTATTATAGATAGGGAATGTCTAACAGAGCTGAGGCTGGTCGATGATCTGATAATGTTCTTTATGCCTTTTTACATCTTGTGCTGTTGGGAAGCTCGGGCTGTGAGCTCATGGCAGCCCCAGCTGTGGAGCTGCAGTGTAACAGATGTGTAAGTGGTGAAGCCAGAGCTGGCTGTCCCTGCTTTGTTCTGCTGTGGGTCAGTGAGGGATGCTGAGTGATATCCTGCAGGCTGCTCTGCTGCCTTCAGCCAACTGAAGTGCTGCTGTGGGTGCTGATCCCAGTGAAGGAGCTTTGTGCCCTCACCTTCCCTTGCTGGGATGGGCCCGTAGTGCTCTGCTGCATGGGGGGGACGGGGTGACACTCAGCAGTTCTCCAACACCAAAACGCTTCTGAAAGGAAAATACACTCCTGCAATGTGCTTTTATTAACAGTGGCATCCTTATACCACAACAGCAGCTGCCCCCGAGCCAGGGGCCTGGCCAGGCTGAGGAACAGCTTTAGGAATGCTTTTGTCCAGGTGTTTGTTTTGAGGTGCTTGCGGGCTCACTGGCTTTGCTAGCATTCCCAATTTCTCCCTTCAGGGCATCTAGCAATGTCTGAGAGCTCTCCAGAATCTGGGAAAGAAGGAAATAAAAACAGCTTTATATATATATATATATTTGTATCAGTTAAACAGTTCTCTCTGAACTCAGCTGCTGTACCCTGCAGCGGGAGGGATCCTCCACCTGAGCAATACAACACTGAGAAGTGAGGTGCTGTGCCTCGCTGCAGGGATGGCTGTGCTGCAGTTTCTCTTGTTACGCCCACGTTCTGAATTAGAAAGACCTGAAGCCATTTATCTGTCTCAGAGCACGAAGCAGAGACTTTCCTGCAGCAGGCTGTGGGCTGAAGTTTACTTTCTACTTGGGCTTTTTGGAGCAGTATTACAATTGCAGGCAGCAGACCCAATGTTTTCCACCACTAAGCCTGCACGCTTCAGGTTTCTTGCTAAGTAACCCCCAAATGACCTCAAATCGGGCTTAAATCTTGCTCCTTTAATTCACTTTCTTCTGTTTTGAGCACATTTTATACAGTCTAACACTCCCACCTGTGGTGCCCCAGGAGACCAGGCAACGCCAGGCTTAGATCTCACTGCCTGTGCAGCTCACCTGTTTGCAGCGGACGACTGTAACAGAACGTGGCTGTTGCAGTCCCAGTGACCGTTTGTACTCCTTCCTATGGCCTTACAGGAGTATGAAACGGTCAGAGGAGAGGCGAAGAGCCCTGCAGGAGCAGAGGGGCAGGACGGGTGGGATCCTGCTGTCTTTTCCCCATAGCAGAACGTGGTGTAGGGGTTAGGGTGAGTCCTCAGTCTCCCCTGGGCCAGGGAAGGGCAAGGAGCACCATCACACCCAGGAGACCTGAATGCACAGGAAAGGGACTCTGCTGCTCGTTCCTGGCTGCAGGATGGCTGTGCTTCCTCTCCTCCCCCCTTGGCTTTTCACCTGCTGTGACTCTGTCTCCTAATTCCAATAAACACGGATCTGTTTGTAGGATAGGGGGCTGTGGTTTGTATCTCAGGGAAGGTTTCTCTTTGAACCTGTGCTGTTTGTGGTGTAACTTTACAGCACCACTTCTGAGCTGTTCCATTCTCACACGAGTTCTCCCCCAACCTTTGGCTCTTGGAGCACTTCCTTACACCCCCTTCCCTTCCATCCAGCATTCAGAAATGCTCTGTGTGTCTTCTGGGGCTCCGTGCTCCCCAAAAAGCACTCTGCAAACACCACCTCTGCATCCTGGCGGGTCTGACGTCCCTGCATAAGCCATCACTGCACTGCCAGGAGCTCAGAGCTGAGCGGTGCTCTGCGGGGAGCCCTCACTGTGTGCCCTTTGTGTGCAGTGCGAGGTGTGTGCTGATGGAAGCCGTGACTCCTTACTGTCATTAGCTAATGTGGGAGATGCAGAGGGTCCACCACAATCACCAGGTGTTAGAGAGACGGGTATGGTGGGTGAACCGACTTCTCTTTTAGTGTATTATATTCCACTCATGAGTGAATTGAGGCAGCTGGTTACATCCCAACCCCTGCTACTCCCCATGTTTAGCTCTGGTCCGGGTGGGTGAGGAGGAGGCCGTGCTTACAGCAGTTCAAAAGACACGCGGGAGGAAGGAAGATGAGGGCAACTACCTGGAAACAACCTTTTGTTTCTTAAAAAGG
Source organism: Bambusicola thoracicus (assembly GCA_002909625.1). Classification (NCBI taxonomy): domain Eukaryota; kingdom Metazoa; phylum Chordata; class Aves; order Galliformes; family Phasianidae; genus Bambusicola; species Bambusicola thoracicus. The sequence goes on from PPHD01023427.1 coordinate 10,742, forward strand.
AGCTCACTGGGGCTTGGGATAAGAACTGAACTCAGCTGTTACCCTGTGTGCGGAATGGGGCAGACAATCAGAATGGTTGGAGTTGGAAGGGATCGTTAAAGGCCGTCTGTTCCCACTCCCTGCAGTGCGCAGGGACACCCGCAGCTCCGTCAGTGCTCGCAGCCCCATCCCGTGCCCTTGGCTGCCTGCAGGGATGGGGCACCACCGCCTCTCTGTGCAATCCGTGCAGCGCCTCACCTCCCGCACTACACGACCTTCTTCCTTCCACCTAACGGAGCTCTCACGGAGCTCTCCCTCCCTCGTGCGGCTCTCAGCCCCGGCGCTCCGTGACGGCCGTACCTTGCCGTATGCCGCCTCGCTCTCAGCGATGCAGGCGTCCAGCTGGCGGCGGGCAGCCAGGTGCCGGGCCGTGCGCTCGGAGCTGCGGGCCAACCGCTCCGTGAGCGCCGCGATGCGGCTCTGCAGCCGTGCGCGCTCCGCCTCCTCCTCCCGGATCCGCCCGCTCAGCTCATCCCGCCGGGCGCGGAGCTCCGCCAGCCCTGCGCGGAACGACCACCCGTGTGAACGCCGGGCTCCCACGGCTCAATCCGCACCACCCCCCCTCCCCGGCCCCGCTCACCCACCCTCCAACAGCGCGGCGTTGTAACCCTGCAGCGCTTCCCCCGCTCCGCTCATCGCGCGGCCCCAACGGCGGCGCGGCGCTCCGCCCCTTCCTGCGGGACATGGAGGCGGCGGGCGCGGGGCTGTCCGCGGCGTGGAGCGCCGTCAGCGCCGCGTTGGTGCCGCCCGCCGCGCTGGGGCTGGTGAGCGGGGAGCGGGGCTGTGCGGGGGGGGGGACGGGGCGGGACGGGGCTGTGCGGGTCGCGGTGCGGCCCCAGCAGCGGGTAATGGTGGCCGCCGTGTTTGTGTTGGGCTCGGGGCCCCCCCGGCGCACCGCTGCCCGCCCCGGCTGTGCGGGATGGCGGCCGACCCGGGAGGAGAGCGGTGGTGGGGGGGGCGCGTGTAGGTGGGTCGCTCCGAAAGTGATGCCTCCTGTTGTGTTCTGGGCGAGCTGCAATAGGTACAAAGAGACTGTAGGGTAAATGGAGCGAATTCTCGGCTACGGAACGCTGTCTTTCAGCGCGCAGCCACCGCCGCTGGGTGTGTTTTCAGCAGTGATGGACAGGAGCTGTGTGCTGCCCCTGTGTGTGCACCGCCGCCGTCACCACTGCTGAAACGCCCCACCCGCCCCTCACTGTGCCCACATCCACTTTTTTGTCTCCATAAGCTTTCGGGCACGCATTGATGAATGTCAACAGCTGCCATTTTTTTCCACGTGGAGGAATGCAGTTCCACCCTTTGCTCCATGCGCTTCCATGTCATACATACATATGTCCATGCCATACAGACTGCCCCTTGCTGCCGTGTGTCACATGGCAATAGCACATTGGTGGGAAGGCTCAGCCTCTGCTGCTGTCCCACCCACATCCCCCTCTGATGCTGTGGGCCAATACAATAAAATAGGAGGCATTACTTTCGGAGCAGCCCTCATAAAATATCTGTAATATAGTTGATGTATACAAGCAACAAAGCTGATTTTAATCCACTAGCGTTGGGTTTGTGGGATGGGCAGAGGCCACACGTCGTCACTCTGCGGGCTGAGGGTCCCCTTTGGCATGTGTCTGCCTACAGGGTCAGAATGGTTGGGTTGGAAGGGTCCTTATAGGTCATAGCATGGTTGGGTTGGAAG
>PPHD01023428.1:0-12469 GCA_002909625.1 Bambusicola thoracicus
TTTTTTTATTATTATTATTTCTATAGGACTGCAATGAAACTCAGGCCTAATTAAGTATGGGAAGTTTTTTATCTGTGCCTTACTTATTGCGAAGAAAATTCAAGGGTCGTAAGGGAGAACAACTTAATAAGAAAAAATCAAAGTCTAAGGTACTTTTTCAAAAATATTCACCTGTTTCATTTCTGAAAAAGGTTCTTACAAATGTATGAAAAATCCTTGCGTCTGATCTGGCAGCACGTCTATCTTTCTTCCATGGGCCTCGAATGGTTTCTGAGAGATCCAGGGTGGAATCTGCCCCACAGAAGCTGCAAAATATCACCTGCTGGATCATTTTGAACTTCATGGCTGGGATGAGGTAGAGGAGCTGGTCAATGACTGAGAAGGCTGCACGGCTTCTTCCCACCTCAAGTGTGCCCAGTGCAGATGAGTCCACAGGGATCGCTGTCTGTGCTTGGGAGCAGTCCTCAAGCGCCTCAGGATCCTTGAATGGCCTCCTAGTTCTGATACCTTTCCATCAGTTATGCACAGACCCCCAAAACAGCAGCCCTGGGTGTCTGGCAGACTGAATCATGCACAGATTTTTGAGCATAAATGCTGCATTAGGTAGTTAAGTTTGTCTTCCTCCTCACAGTTGGCTGTGTGAATCCTGCCCCAGCTGCTTCATGATAGAACCACAACACTGGCATCATACTACATTTTTTAGGAATGGGATTAGTCAGATGGTTACAAGGTTACAAATAATTGAGACATTTGAAAGTGAACTTCCTTTTTTTCTACGGGCCCAGTGCTGGAGAAAACAGGTGATTCATGACCTGACATTCTGATCTTCTTTTGCCAAGTAATGCAAAGGTTATATAATGCTGCTTGTGCAGTGCGTGGGGCTGAGCCAAAGCACTGCCTCAGCAGTGGGAACATACTGCCTCACTTAAGAAGCCCTAATGATGCTGATGGTCAGGCTGGCCACAAGTGGTCAGCTACCGGTCAGTGTTTGTGTCCCTCTTTGCATGTCTCTGCATGTCCCTCAGGTCCATTTGTCTCATGTCTAGCAGGATGGCCCTTCTTTGTCCTTGTACATTTGCAGACAGTGACACAGAGCTGCAATATTCCCTTCCTCCACCTCCTCTTAGTGTTGAAATTGAGAGAATTGTAACAGTGGTTTCCAGCAGAGAACAGGAATCAAGAGCAAGGACTGAACCCTCACATGTATTCATGACCACGCACACTTTTATGGACCCAATAGTACTGTCAAGCATTTCATGGGGCTTTCTATCAAGGACACTATATAACAATAAGTTGTATTGTACTGCACTTTCAGTGAATATATGAGGTAATTGGTGTGCAGTTCCCTGGACTAATACTGGAAGACAGGCACCTGTAGGCAGAGAAAATGAAGTTTAAAAATCTCTTTGCTGACTATGTTCCCTTGGCTGTGAGAGTAAAGCACAGCCAGTAGCAGTCGTGGGTCACATATTAATCCTCTCTGAGCTGGGTCACATCCCACCGCTGCCTCCCTATCTTACAAGGATGGAGCTGGGGAATGGTTTCATTTCAGAGCGTAGGGAGAGGTGTATGCCTATTCCCTCCTGTCTAAGATCCACAAGAAGGGCCAGGTGAGTGAGAAGTCCCTACCATGTGAAGAAGACACAGCCCAGGCTACTGGAAAGGGCTGCTCCTGAGCAGGATGGCTTCATTGGAAGCTCTGCTTCCAATACATAGGGCTGTGCAGCATGTACTAACACAGCAGTGCTGGAGTACTTGGGGAGCAAATGTGCCACATCTTCAGCTCTCCCTCTCTGAGCCACTTCCCCAGGGCCACCGTGGTGGGTAGCACAGGGGACATGGGCTACAGGGATGGAGACCCCCACAGAGCTGTCTTTGTAGCTACATACACAGGTGGTATTCACCACAGAAGCCAGAAATATCTATCCCCCTTCAAGGCCTTGTCCATTTACTGCCACAGGCATCTTGCCTGCTTGGGTTAGCTCCTCCAGGCAAGGTGTAAGCCCTTCTTGAACCCGGCCTGTGGTGGGGTGCATGGCTGGGAGCTTGCCTGCTGCTGAAGCACTGCGAGTAGGCTATGGCTAGGGGAAAGATAGTATATTTTCCTTCTTGTTCCTCCTCACTTTGTGAACCTTCACAGAACCACATCTTTAGGTGCTGAGTCCCAAATATCAGGAGTGTGATTAGGTTGAGTCATCCTTTCATACAGATATCTTTATTATTATTTCTAACATTTACCCACTTAACTGTGAACAATAATATTTATAGGGAGCATGTCCATCCATACATAAATACTGCTGGTGCTATGCCTAGGGACAACCACTTGCTAGGCAACAGGACTTTAAAGATGTAGTCAGTGTATAAAAGCCCACCCATGGTGATTTATATCCTGATTTAATCTCCACAGGAGGAGACCATGCTAGCAGTTCTGTCATGCCTGCTGTGGCTGAATAGCAGCTTGCAGTGTCAATAGCACTGCATACCATGGTAAAACTGCTCAAGACAATCTGTCACCTATTGCTGCCAGGACTGGTTTTGGTTTCAGATCACCTATTCATGCATGGGAATGTGAACTTGCACATCACGGGAGATCCCAGAGCTTTATTTCCACCATACTGCGTATGCCAGCCACCAAGAAAGTCATCCTCTGGCTATGTGATAGAGCAGGTACAAAGCACAGAGCAAAGCAACTCAGAAAGGAGACCTGTGACTCACAGAGATTTTTCCCTCAATACAACAATGGAAAAAGCAGCAGCATGATTTTCTAAGAAACATACTGAGAAAAAATGAAAAGTTTCGGTGGACATTCCCCCTCAGGTCTAGCACTTCATGGCAGAGCGAGACTGTAAACAAGGACCATCTTTGTAGTCTGTTTTTGTAGCACAAACACTACTGCAAAATAGTTAGCCAGTTTGACCTGTCTTCTGGGTGCTACTCTAAAGCGAATGCTCCTGGTAGGCTAGGTGAAGCAGTAAGCAGAAGCAAGTCTGTTTGCCAATCTGCCTTTCTATAACAAGGTTGTGCAGTTACCCATTAGCAATATAGCAACTGTGCTGGAACGAGGAAAAATATGTAAATAATACTTGGAATTTTTAAGAGGGCTGCAGTATTACAGTCTAAACCTCTCTGTACACCCTATTGACTGTCACACTCTTCCATGCTATTGCTTAAGCATATCTGAAGACAAATGTTTTATATTAATTTTAATTTCCCTTAAATTGTCTTATTTCATGCTCTTGAGCAAATGAATCCACTGAATCAAGGGCAATTCTTTCTGTTAGGCTGCTCATCATGCTCATTATTCATTTTCGAAGGACTGAAAATCCTTTATGTAACTCCACGCTTCTATTGCTTGCCATACTCTCTGTAAATGTGATTTTTTTATTTTTTTTATTCAGACATTGTATGCAATTAGGTTGGGTGCTGCTTGGAAGCTGCCAGCATAGCAAAGGAAGATACAGATCAGTTTAACCTAAATCGGGAAGGAATCCTGAGTCCGTGTTAGTGGGAAGTCTGCTCTAGGACTGCGCTGGAGATAGGGAAGCCAGCACATAAGCTCCTAGTGCCTGCCCAGGAACTGCACACTGTCTGCCATGAACTCTGTGAAGATTTTCTCAGCAGAATAAAACTGAAGTCAAAATCTGTTGCTGGGCAGAACAGCTGTTCTGGGCAGAGCTGTGATGTTCTGGGAGGTAGGGCTGTTTCCCTGGGAGTCTGGAAGCCCAGTTACAGCAGAACTGAGTCTTTTTAACCTTAATGTTTGGGAAAAGACTAATCTGGAGCAACAGGTTGCAAAATATTTGCATGGATTATCTTTTTTTTTAAATAAGTGAGACAGGATTGCATTTTCATCCTTGCAGACTATTCTTGCTCTTTCAAAATTGTTCATTCAACAGGAAAGTAAACAGCTCTCTGAGCTGTACTTTTCTCACCCGCTTCCTTGGCAAGAGAGACCTGTAAAAGAAGATAAATAACATGTCAAACATGGTCTGGAGAGTCTTCAGCTGAGCAATTTCTGGCTTCCCCTGCCTGTCCTCCAGCTGCTGTGCCCCTTGTAACTTCAGTGGCTGCACATGAGCTCAGCCTGGCTGTGGTTTCACTCATCTGGATCAATGCTTCTGAATATTTTTCTGGTTTAATAGTCTCTGCCCAGGTTGGGACTCCAAACCTCTTCTAACATGGACTGGGAAAAACGTATAGCAGCTACTGCTCCTCACTGCTATGAATAGAAACTCCACACCTATAAGTAATAGGTTTCAGTCAAGGTTCTGGGTCAGGAATGATTTCTGTGTTTACTGAAGTCCCGTGTGTCAGCTTCGTCTGAGCATCATCATAAACTTCTATTGCTGGGGTTCCCTGGAAAGGCAAACCTAATGCTCTAACAGCATTAATCACATTTTTATGTGATGACTACTAGAACTCCTCTGCCAATCTGTCCTGAAATTGCCTTTATGAAAAAAAAATTACATTCAAACAAAGCTAAAAGGTATCTGTTTTCAAAAGAAATTCTCTGTTGTTTGTAAAAAATAAGTATATGAACAAATCACAAATGTATTGGCTCTCAAAGCGGTGCCCCACACCACATCTGCTGTTCTCTACCTTGCGCCGGGAGGGCATCTTGTTCCCACATGCAGCAGAGCCATGTTCCCACAGCAAGATCGGCCAGGAAGCAAGAGCAGCAGGGCACCAGGAGACTTGGGAAACAGCAAAGGTACCAAAGAAGGGGAGTAGGAGGTATTTAAGCTACAAATGCCATTGAGGTATTTGGGAACTCACGTACTTGAGGTTGATTTTTTCCAAGAACTTGAAACTTCTCAGTAGAAGATAAAGGGCAAGGCTGTTAAAAACTTCTGCGGGAAAAAGATTAATTCCAGTTCTTTCTGATGATTATACTAAATGAATATGTTCTGATAACTTAATTACAGTTTGGAAAATGGATTGCTAGTTCTGATCAGGTGCTTTGTTATATACACCTTAAACACAAGATATTAAAATTAGTCAGTATTATCTAAATTTCTAGGAATCCTCAAATAAGAGGCATTCTGCATTCTTGGTGTGTGATAGAAGATGTGGGACTGGATCTGGAGCGCTGAGTATGTCTGGTGATCCACACTTTTCCAAAGCTGCTTACTCACTGGTGTTAGCCTTGTGTAGTAATACTTGCTGACACTTTTCCCTATCATCTCCTACAAGGAACAGCCTTCCCACAATCATAGTGACTATAGATTTGAGGTTAATTTTTTTTAAGAGTGGCACAAGAGATGCGGCTTCTCCATAAGCTACATATTCATGATAAATATTAGCTTGGTGTGTAAATTTGTAGGACTCCAGTTAACATCCTCCCCTCGGCTGTCCGGTGAATCTCACCCATTGTGATATTCTGCTCTCAGTACAGTGGGTAACTCCATTCATATCAGCCGAAGATCATATATGCAAGGAAAACAAAATATCAGAACCAGCATCAGCTGGGAGCAAAGACGTTGGCAGAAATTTAGTAATGTCCATTTTTGTAAGGAAGCAAAGCAGGACACTTCAGGTAAACTGTATGGTGAGTCAAGCATTTTAAAGGAAGACAAGGTAGCCTTTTTTGGTGTGGATTTTTTTGTTGTCTGTTTGTGTAAGTAAATCTGATTCTCTTTAGCTGGCAGCTGTGAAGGAGAAAGAGTTTTTTAAAACCCCTCATGTTGATTAAATTAAAAGCTTAATTTTTGGAGAAGCATTTGATATGCAACCACTTGCACTTGAAAAAATTTCCATCTCATAAGAACAAAACACAATCCTTTCCACAGTTGGTTTATGGATTGATTACAGTACATCAAAAATAATACAAAAAAAAAAAAAAAAAAGGCAAGTAGATTGATTCATAGCTGCTTGTATGTGTGTGCTTATGAGCCACTTACTCCATGTGCATTTGCTGTTAGTATGATTTATAATAAAGCACTGATAGTAGTAACTGTATGCAAGAAGCTTTGCAGGACAGGGACCCAACCCAAACTGTTTACAAAATGACCAGGCACTGTCTAAAGAGAGGATGTGGTACATTGTGATGTGCTGGGCTGACCAGGCAGCTGGCCGTGCGTTTCCCCCTAGCTGTAAGTTCTGAGAGTTCTTTTTTAATGGGGATTCTATGATGGTATGACTTGCTTGTGCTGCTCTGGAGGCAGGCTGGGTGCTTTCTGGAAGTTTTTGTTTCACAGGGGGTGAGAGCTTAGAGGGCTGAAAACTGCAGAACAGAGCAAAAGGCAAGGTTGAAGGCTTGGAGGCAAATGCAAAAGGAGTCTCAACTGAGGTGGAAGAAGGTGGCACAACTGGTGAACTGTGCAGATTAAATAAACATCTCTGGCATGATAAGTGATGCTAATAAGGACAGAGCATTCCTACGGCAAGATGTGAGTTTCTTTGTAAGCTGGATTCTTTTAGAAAGCTGGTGTATGGATACAGCTGCTGGGAAGGTCACATATGCACAGTTCAAGATTGCAGGTTATGTTTTCAGTCTGAGACTGATTACTAGAAAGCAGAAATTTTGGAAAGAATCTAGGGGCTGTTTTGGATGAACAAACAAATGTAAACTCAGTGTGAAACTGGGCTGTGAGGGCTGATGCAATCCTTGGGCAAGTAAGTAAAGGGATTAGTAGGGTTCTGGAAGGAATGACATCACTTCTTGATATGGGATTTCCGAGAGATCTGCTGAATTCTGTGTCCACGCTCATGCTCAGACATCTGGAAAGGATGCAGAAAAAATGGTAAAGCAGTGCAAAAGCAAATGAAAAAATGATTCACAGCCTCTCAAATTCTGCCTCATGATAGGAGTTAAAAAGCTCTTTCAGATCTTTTCCAGCTTATCCAGAAGAAGGTTAAGAAGTAATTAGATTGAGACATTAAGATAAACAAGCATTATTTGGGAGAAAATTTCTGATGCTAATCTTTCATCTAGGAAGGAAAAGAGGACACACAGAGTACCAGGAAAAATAAATTACCCTATACCAGCTGTTCTGCAGGAGCTGTTTGTCCCTTCTCTGCAAGCATGTGTTTATCCCTCTTTCCCTGGAAGGCAGGCTTCCCTAATAAATCACCTCACCATTCTTGTAGCTAGCTGCAGGTAAGAGCATGAATAGGGATGATTACCACAGGGAAGCTGACCTGCAGTAATTTTTTTCCCTTGAGGCGAACTATTCAAATGTTAAAGTCCATGGAGAGGTCCAAGGGCTGTCAGCTGAGTCTAGACACATTTGGATGAAAGATACGATGCATTTATTTTTAACGGGGAGGGTTAAATCTTTAGGTCAAGCTATCTAGGGATGTAGTGGGTTCTCCATTAGCTGCAGTCTTTTAATCAAGACGAGGTGTCTTTGTGAAAGACACACTCATCGCTCAAACAGAAGTTACAGGTTTGACATAGAAATTCCTGTGTGAAATTCTATGGCCCGTTAGGCTAAACGGCCATCATGAACCTCCCCTGGCCTTGTGCCCTACTAATCTGTGAAAAATGAACACAGAGCTGTGCCGTTCAGATTATGAAAAGGAAGGCCAAGAAGATGAAATTCAGTGAACTTGGCTAAAAGATGCTGTGGATGAGCTTGCCTGTACAGCGGCAGAGAGTTGGGTTTGGTTGTGGAAAATTGGGGCACATGGGATGTTACAACTGGCAGGGACCGTGCAGTAGAGAGACAGGCAGTTCTTGAAAGGGAGAAATGCACCCAATGTGAAGGCAGCGTCACTGCCAATTTAGGGAACAAGGAGGGGAACTGATTTGCCAGTTCTGACAGGGAAGGGAAGAGAGGGTGAGGTGAGGCGGCTTGGGGGGAGCACAGAGACAGAAAGTGTGGGCAATGAGAGGAGAAGTGAGAGGGCTGGGGAGGTGGCTTGGAGCTGGGCCCTGGGGTGCTCCGCAGAGCCCGTGCCTTCATCTGGCAGCGCACGCCTGGCTGCCCTACCAGGATTACCTGACGGCGTTACACCCGTGCTGTGAGGAGAAAAATAGATCTCTCACATGGTGTAAAAGCACTGCGTTCATTTTTAACCGCTCCATGCCCAAAAATAAACCATACAGTCGTCCAATTCCGAAATACAAGATTGATGGCAAAATAGTTAGAACTCAGCAAGTTAGGTAATTTTGCACTGAATATAAATGAGAATTACAAGATAAATGACATTTAGTGACATTAATTAACTGATTAAATTAAACCTGATATTTTAATCAGAATTTGTTTATGCGGAGCTCTGGATAAAAAGAAATGGAATTTAACCTAGTTACTTTTAAAATTCCAGTTACCATAACAACTTGTCGTGATACCAATTAAAGGTGGTCTTTCCTTTATATTATTTTTAGAACCTGAGTTACTATAACAACAGAATGCTACTTCTGTTGCAAAGAGTTAAAATATGTTGTTGTTCCGTAAGAGACAATCAAAATACAAGTGGGATGCCAGGAATTAATACCCGGAATGGCTGCGCAAACAGCATTTTTCAAACACCTCACTTGTGGCACGAGAGACTGATGGATCTTCTCCAGTGTGACAGGCTCAAGATGTTCCTTGGTTGCTCAAATCAGAAAGAGATTATTTATCAATTGGAGAAGAGCGGGGCTGTCAGGCACCAGAGGTATTACGAGCTGTCAGATCTGCAAGGAGAAACAGTGCAATAGCAAATAAATTCACTGCCAGGTCTTCCGCAGGGCCAGCAGCTGAGTGTCTCAGAGCCAAGGCAGTGACCCCGTACCTTCTCCCCAGAGATCCCCGGTGGGAAAAGAAAAATGCTGACAGATCATTTCAAGGGCTTTCTCTCTCTCCACTGTGCCGGCCCCAAGAGGTTGGTGCTAGCATCCTTCTCTTCTACCTAGCTGTGCTCATCTCCTGGGGGGGGGGAGGCTTCCTGCCTGCTAAGGTAACACCTGCTGAAAGAGGGCAGCCTTGGTCTGAGCTGCCTGCAGAGAGAACTACATGGAGTTGGGCTCTCATCCCAGCCCCACAAGAACCTCCATGAGACAAAAGCATGCATGAGGTTATAAGCCAGATGAGTGACAGTAGTCAAGATGCACAAGGGACACCACAAATAAGCACTCACGTGTATTTGTGTGCACTCTCCACGAAGTCAGCTAAGGGCTTACACTTGTATCGCTATGATTCCAGGCCTGATGTTATCATACTCCTTACTTCCAAGGGGGACAAAATGCTGACTAGAAAATAATGGTACATCCTGAGTTTGCACACTGTTGTTTGCTTGTGCCTTTTCCTGGCCACTGTCAGCTGTTGGGGGGTGTCAAATGCAGGGTCTGTGCAGATGGAGCTTTCCTTTTTTTGAAGAGGCACATCTTAGAGATCCCATTTACTTGGTGACATCTAGACACCTAGAAGCCCTTGAATCTGCATGGGGCTTCTGTTACTGTCTTCTGAGTACAGGATGAAAGGCAGCCGTGGACATCTTGTGTTGTTCTGCAGTGACCTTTTGTCCATGCGAAGATGTGCAGGCAACAGCCTGAGAGTAGGAGAGACAATCCTGCATTCCTGGTTTAATTGTGGTCCTCTTCCCTAATGAGATTTTAAGAGGAAAAGGAGGAGGAGAGTACACAGGGGAATTTGCATGCGTTCATGTGTCTGGGGCTTATTTAATTAAAAGACAATAAAAATGTCAGCTGCTCCAGGTTGTGGTCTGGATCCCATTCTACCACCCCCATCTCTCCTCCTTCTCCTTTTCAAAGCAAACAAATAAGCAGGGGGATGGGGGGAATGAAGGGTCAGGACTGCTGCAAAATGCCAGCCTGGCTGATTTCTGCTGGACCATCTGTGAGGGGGTCAAGGCTGATTCCTACTCTCAGCAAAAGCTCCAGAATCACAGTGTGTTTGTCTGTTGTGATGGTTCACCAAGCATGACCTGGGGCAGCTTCCTCCCAGGGTCACTTACTCCTCTAGTGGCAGCCACCTCGGAGCCAACACCGGCTGCTCCTTGCCACTGCTCTGGCACAGTTCCCACCTCCTTGCGTCCACTCTGGATGTCTTCTTTGAATGGTCCTTGCCCATGCAGGCCCAAATAGGCTGGCAACCTGCTGCAGAGGCCAAGACAGCATGAACTTGCCCAGAAAGTTGCCCAGAAAGTCTGATCTCCTGCAGAAATTTGAGTTTACAGAAGGGCAAGAGGAAAGCTTTATACATACTTCTTCTTCCCCAGGATTGCCTTGTGTTAGCTCTCAAGCTGGGCCATACTGAACCTGTGACTCTGCAAGCAATTGTATTTCTTGAAGAGCAAATGAAGAAAAGTATCATCTCAGCCTTCTTTTTCCAGCCTGTTGTCCTTCACTCTGCAAGCCTGCCTCCTGGCTGGTTTGTGTTGTAAGGAGGAAAGTGCTGCGAGGATGGCTGAGGGCAGGCAGTTAGTGCCAGATACAACTACCTTGCGTCCCAGCACTCACCCAATGTGCTTGGAGACTCAAAGAAAGCCCTGTGATCAAGTGTGCCTCCTTTTTGCCTGAGTGTGCTGTTTCTGCACAAAGCTGAGTACTCTGACCTGGCTCCTGACAGCTCAAGTCACTGGCAAACCACTGTGGTAAATGTGGCTCTGATATGTGATTGTGGCTGCACACAGACGAGCTGACTGACTTGTCCTGATGGTGATAGCAGTAGAGCTCATAACGTTAATTTGTGTGAATCCCTTCTGTACCAGATCTTGCAAGGTGCTAATCTCTGTGATTCTTGCGTACCTTTCCTTTTGCTTCCACTCATCAGCTCCTAGGAAAACCAGCTGTATAGGCAGTGTGGATTGTTCTACTGCTGCAAAAAAGGAAAAGCACAAGAAGAGGGAAATAATTGTATTGACAAGCAAGATGAATAAATGTTCCTCTTGCCTGCACTGTATAGAGGTGTTTGACATACCAAATTATGACATAACTGTAGGAGTAATGGTTGCAGCTGTTGCCTTAGTAAAATGATCTGCAATATCACATGCTAATAAGTAAGACAACATGTCTAAGTCATTTTATACAGTGCCAGAAGACTAATCCTATGCCATGCATGCACAGTGCCAAAAGTGGTCATATCACAGCAGTAGGATCAGTCCTGGAATAATCACATCCTTAGGAAAAAATCCTCTGTGTAATACAATGAAATCCCACTTAAACAAGTCAACCTTGTGAATCTATTACAGCAGCATCCCCAGAGTACTGCTACCGTGGCATGCTTCTAGCACAGAATGGAACACTCATGTGTGAAAATGAAGACAGGAGCAGAATATTTACTCTCGTAAAAATAGGCTGCATTTGGGAATCCTAATGGGGAGAGAGACAAATCTGCAATTGTCATGATGAGAATAGCGAAACCTCAAAATATCTATGCGACTAACCTGTCAGCCTGGCTCTGCACCCCTAATCCATCCATACAGAACTTCTCTTGTCTTCTGCGGGAACCTTCTTTGAGCTAAGATGGAGGATCATCCCCCTAATCTAAAGAAGTTCAAGCCCTTGCTGCATTTTCTAATCCATACGTTCATCCTGAATAGGAACGGGATGTCAGATAGTCCCAAGGCAGCTTTGTAAATCTCATCCTTTAGACCTACAAAACCTGGATTTCTTTCTCCCCTGTGTACTTTGTGTTAGCTCTAAACACTGCCTTTGAAAGATGTGCATCACAGACAGATGTGCTTTTCCTAATAGCTGGGGCTTAATGATTGCAGTATGTTAGGGCACACCTAAGCTTCCAAATTGCAGCAGTTTTTTGTATATCCATGCAGAGCGCTTTTCAAGTTTATCTACTCCTTGCTTTTCTTCCACAGAATGGTATTGATTACACCTATGTGCTGTCACAAAGCATAGGAGGAAGTTTATAAATAAGCCTGCAGCATATTGTTCAGGCATCCTCAAGGCGTCTTAAACAGCCGCTGAGCTTTCCACTTCCAAGGAAAGCTGGGATTTGAAGTGGCTGGAGTCAGGCCATCTGTGTGATTCCTCTGTTTTTGCCTTGGCACATAGAAGTATGCAGTCACCATTACTTGGAGATCTGTCCTTCGCTGATGGCTGCTGCCAGGTTGCTAGTTTAGTACTTGGTAGTTCAGCCATGTGGCAGCAGCAGCAAGAGAATACTCCAATGGCAAGGTTGCTGTACTCTCCTGCCGTACTCTTCTCCCATTCCTCTCCCAGTTCCATACTGTGCAAACAGTATGCTATTGCGAGGGATACACACTTAGAGACTCTCAGAATTCCCTGGGATCAGCAGTTGGACTGATGGTCTTATCCTATGCTTCCCTTCACTTTGGTGCTCCTCGCTCCTGGTTGATTTTGATATAAGCTACACAGATCTGGACAGATCTCTAAGGCAGGAACCTCAGTAGGTTTTCTGTTCTGAGTACAGCCTCTGTGTCCATTGTCATAGCTGTAGGAATTTCACAGCCAATTCAGTTCCATGACTAGTTAGGGGATTAATACAGTTTTCTTTCTCCTTTTCCCATCTGGTGTCATCCAGCCTGTCCTAGTAGGGGCACACAG
>PPHD01023429.1:0-12468 GCA_002909625.1 Bambusicola thoracicus
GCTGGCAATACTTCAGACATTAGAAAGTCACAAAGCCAGATTTGATTACTATGCATACAGAGGGAAGCTGGGGACAACCTGTGGTATTTCTTAGAGCCCAGGCCCCTCCTGCTTTGTGCACTGTGGTCCTTTCTCATTGCATTACCTTTGCAGGTCCAGGAACAAGTCTGGTTGCCTAGACAGAAGGGCCCTTTGCAACATGGTGAACTGCCCTCACAATGCTACTAACAGTGGCATTTACTCTTCATGGTAAATATTTTAGAATTTAAAAAAAAAAACTTGTAATACAAGTAAAATTGGAAACCCAGTAGAGAGAGAAGGAAAATGAGTCTATGATGTAGTTCAGTTTGTGTTCACAGCATTAAACTAAAGTTAAAACTGTACAGGGAACAGTAACTGACATAACTATATTTTGTAATTATTAGATATGTCAGCATATTGACTACATGAGCCTCAAGCGTACTCAGCTTGCCCTGGCTACTTGGCGTTCACTGCTACTTAACTTGCAGATTGAATAAGAAAAAGATGTTTCTTTCTGAAGCAGGTGATAAAGCTCCAGTAAATTTAGATCATTCTGTAGATAAGGTGAGAGTAAACTCCAGAGGAAAAAAAAAAAATGAGCAAAGTATAAAGCTAAACTTGGCTCCGAGTTCTGCACTGGGAGCTGTGCTGCACTGGGAGCTCAGCACAATCACAGAGAATTGTATTTTGCCCCAGGTAAATAATAGTATCTAAAAAAAATTTAAAAGCCATTATTCAGAGGCAAGTAATGATTGTCTTCAAAAAACACTGTTCATTTGGTGTGGCTATATTCTGTGCTGGATCTATCTTCTGAAATCTTTATCCAGACCCCTCACGCCTTTACCCATCGATGAAGTAATTTAGCAAGTATCAACTTAAAGCTTGGCAGATCCCAACTCAGATCTGCCCAGACCTTGGCTCTTGCTTGGTACCTATCTCTGCCTCTGCTGGAAGAAGCCCCAAAGTCTTCCTTCCTGTGTCATCCAGGTAAATAAGGGCTCACTCCACATACACAGCTGTGATGTCCAATGCTAGCAAAAGCATGTAGCACAATGAACCTGGAATCACAGAAATGCCTGTCAGATAGTGCATGTTTTGGGTAATGCATGAGGATACAGGGAGAGAAGAAAAAGGACACACACTCTATACCTTGGAAATTCTGCTATAAAATCCTAATTCTTATCTGATCCTACACAGGCAACAGATCAGCCCATACAGGGAAGTTCTGCTCAGTTTGGTAGTAGAAGAAATAACCAGCGACTAGTGCAAATGGTCATGAGAGCATACAAAATGAATTTTAATAGTAGTTTAAATAAGAACAGACATATTTGGATGTTACTTCACACACTCCCACAGAAGTCACTCTGTCTTAATCATAATACTAAGAATGCATCCGTGCTGCAGTAAGACCAAGGACGTTCAAATACAAGGCAAGAAGAGTNTGACTAGTGCAAATGGTCACGAGAGCATACAAAATGAATTTTAATAGTAGTCTAAATATGAACAGACATATTTGGATGTTACTTCACACACTCCCACAGAAGTCACTCTGTCTTAATCATAATACTAAGAATGCATCCGTGCTGCAGTAAGACCAAGGACGTTCAAATACAAGGCAAGAAGAGTAGGGTCCCACTGCCCCAAATCCATTTTGCTATAAAGGGACTTCCATGAACATATCTTCTACAATTCAGAGACATCAGCAACATCTGAGAAGTATAATGCAGCAAGTTAAGCCAACAAGCCTCCTTTTCCTTAAANAGGGTCCCACTGCCCCAAATCCATTTTGCTATAAAGGGACTTCCATGAACATATCTTCTACAATTCAGAGACATCAGCAACATCTGAGAAGTATAATGCAGCAAGTTAAGCCAACAAGCCTCCTTTTCCTTAAATTCCATATTTTTAATATAAAATGCCAATTTCCCCCCTCTCCCCCCCCCTTATTCTGCAACCTGATTTTGCTACAATGCAGGCCAAATTCCAGTTCAAAGAATTCCCATTTGTCTGATTTCTTCCTCCAAAATCTGGAACAGCTGCAGAGTTTTACCTGACAGCTGCCTACATCTCTGAGAAGGTATCTCAAAGGGATACTGTAAGCAAATTATTTTGGTAAAGAAGTAAAGTGTCAGGGAAAACATAGCTTTTATTTTGCAATGTATGCAAGTACTGTTTTTCTAAGCTTAAATTTAATCTAGTTTATATGGTACAGATCACAGTTACCATAGGACCTGACAACTCTTTTCTACTTTATTGTTTTATTTTGATGGATCTCAACTCTACCAGCAGCCTATAACACCACAGCAAGTGACCTCCAAGGGGTCTACTGAGCCTCATCGAGCAATGAGAGCATGATGACCTCAAATATCTCAACTGTGGTGAACCTTAACTAACAGAAAGTGCAAAGGTTGACAATTATTTGAGGGCCAAAAAGTCTGGAGAATTTTATATCAGTAAAATTCTAACAGCTTCAACAGAATGCTCTTGATTTAAGTTGGAATAATTGAAAAATTAATCACATCTACATATCACCAAAAGAAAGGAGAAATAAACCATCTTGGAATCTGTAGTTCACTATAATCTGAAATAGAGAAGTCCATGGAGAAATCCAGCCTAAAGCAATGCCAAACCTCAGCACCGCATTAGGAAACAAATATCTTTACACTACAGACCAGTTGTTATTCCAGAGTTGCTTCCTGATTGAAGTACAATGTGCTTTGTTACTCCATGCTCACCTGTGTGTATACAACGGTTTGGCTACAGATGAATGCATATAAATAGTTAGATCACTTTCAGTGCTTTGTCCTTTGTTCTGGTGAGATGCATTTCTGCTTCCCTACTGAGAGCTCCTACGCACATGGAAGCTGTAAGGCCAACCACCTAACCATAGGAGGGATGGGATCACTGGCAAACAACACATCCTGTTTCACCTCAAACACCCTCCACTCTCCAGAAGGTACTTTCCTGCACAGGGCTGAGGAGCTGCTGGAAGACTGAAGGGGCACTCCCTTCAGCTGTGGGGCTGCCCCACCTCCAGTGCTGCTCTCCTGGCACTCAGCTCCTCCCATGCTCCTTGTGCAGCTGGTGGCCCAGGAAGGAGCCAGCAATGCCTCAAATGGAACAGAGAGCATCAGGCTGTTTTCTCTTAAAAAAAAAAAAAAAAAAAAAAAAACTAAAAAAAAAAACCCTAGGTTTTCCCCTTTGTTTCTGCCTTCCTGAATCCCTGGTTCATATCCTTCGTTAAGGCTTCTTTCTCAGTCAAGTTCTGCAAGGGCCTTCTAGCAAAAAGAGTAAGTATATACACATACATCTATCTATATATTTGCACACACACACACACACTCTTCTAATATATATACACATAAAGAATAACGTTTACTCTCATGCATAATGCAGTAACAGTGCAAGCGTGTGGAGCATGGCTGATTTATGTACCTATGCACCGGCCACTCCCTTCAGATACAGTTGCCAAGATCCCAAAACAGGGCCTGTTTCCCCATTGCCATGGCAACACCAGGTGAGAAGCAGCATTTCCTATAATGAAAGAAAGAGATGCTGCCAGGCTGAGTAGAGGCCAGGAGCACGCTGCTCCCTGTGCTCCCTAAGGCAGCCATCACATATTGGCTTTGCAGCAGCCAGCACCATGACCTCACCTGCAGGGCCTCAGGCACCAGGGCTAAAGGCTCCCCAGGCCTTGCCCAGTGCAGGCAGGAGGAAAGCATGGCAGCTGCCTGAGGAGGCTGGCAGGGCTGCAGGGCCACCCCATGAGGGGCAGGGACTGAGGGACCACAAGCAGTTGGCTTAGTGCCCCCCCCGTCTGCACTGCCTGCCTTCACCTGACCCACCCGGAGGAGCTCTGTGATGTGGAAAGTGGCACACCTGAAAAAAAACAAACACCACAACCAAACAGTTGCTAAGCTTTTGAGCCTACTGTGCCTGGAGGCTGAGTAAGCCTGGTCTTTCTCTGTAAGAACTGGTTTCCTCCCTGCAACTTTGGCAGCTAAGATTAATGCATTTTAAACAGCACGTAGGTTCACTTGAGTTATTTTTTACTTCCTCCTCTTACTTCTGAGAGAAATCTGACCACAGTAACAGAAAATGTAAAACATCATATCAGCTTTGCTTTGAGGCACGTGCACAAACCTAAAACCTGGATAAATAATGAATAAAATCTCAGCCACTCTCTATTATCCCAACCCACTTCTGCGTCCTTGAGAGTCTGATCATCACTATAACAGCATTAAAATGAAACTGATTGTGACTGGGTATAAATACCTGGTCTTAAATATGAGTTTTTCTTCCTTGAGTGAACATATCTGGGTGTGAATGATCTGCTATTAGTGGGCAAAATGGGTGGTGAAGTGAGAAAATGCATTCTCACAGCTATCTTAGACACCACTGCAGAGAAAGCCTTCATAATAAGGTGTGGTATACAGAAGAATGTCCAAACTATGGCAGCTATCTGATGACTAGAAACATATTACGTGCTCAAAGCAGATCAGCATCAATACACCGCCTGTTCCTGTCCATCCTCCCTTAGAGCTTGTTAGTGCTTCCACTGAGGTGCACAGAAGCTCAGCCCTTGCCCACAGGGAGCCCACCCAGAAGAGACAAAGTTAGCTCTGAACAACTTGGTACCAACAAATTCAGCTGCACAATACAGATCTAAGGGAAACTAAGTTTCATTTTCTCTGTCACTTTGCAGATCTGTTTGCTTGTTTCCCTTTCCAGGCATCTGTATTTTTTCCTTACTTAGTTAAGGACACTGCCTTGTTTTCTTGTCTCTGTTTCTCCGTGCTCTTCTAACCCTTCAAGGTCCTTCAGCATCCTCCTGATCTCCTGCAGCCCTGTCTCTTGCCTCCCATGGGGCTCTTGCCCACGTTCTGCTCCAGTTTTGCTAGCAGTTGCTTTCTCCTTGGATACAACTATGCACAGTTGGAACAACTCCCTTGTTGGGAAAGAACAACTGCAATCTGTACTTCACTGCTGAAAACTAATAGACTATTTCTGTAATATGTAAACTAAAAAAGACAATATCCTACAGATTTGTGCCTCACAGTTGGTATATCTCATGTCCAACAGACACAAGCTCCAAGCAGAACTAGCTTCAGTTGCAGGAAACTCACGTTTGCTTTTTCCTATGCGAATTCTCTGGTATATAGAATGGGGGGGTTTTACATCATAATCCCTCTTCTCAGGGGATGCTTTAACAGTGTCTATCCCTTCCATATGCGTAAAGAATCACTTAGGGAGTTCACAGTATTTAAATTATACATCAACCACATCACACTGGCTGGAGCTGGACATGGATTAAGAAGCTAGGCAGCCACTCACCTCACCTTTATACTCTTCAGGAAGTCCAGTTGACATCTAAGGCCGGAGGCCTGTCTAACGTGCTCTGTAATAACAAAAGCAAAACTTAGCAGGGATTGATACAGGGCCTGCAGTAATGGCACTCTTATGCTGAACTTCACTGATACCAGTATTGTTAGACTCTTTTCAAAATTTAAGCTGTATTGTTCTCAACTATTTTGTATGTTTTTCAGAAGCAAATACAAAAGCATGGTTTGTAATAGCATAAAAGGCATTAAAATCACTGCAGTTGTCTTCTGGTTAAAATGTCCAGCTTTCAATTCCAAATGTTATATTGCGTTGTGAAATTGATGAAGAGAGAGAGAAATTAATTGTGAACTGGGCTCATTACAGGTTTATCTTAAAATTGTGAAATTCAACAAATTAAATTACACAAGTTTAACAAAATTCAAATTAATACTTTTTTGCTATTGCCTGGATTCTGAGCCATCAGCTTTTTTTTTCCCCCCTCCATTTTTTCCTCATAATTACAAAAAGCTAAGAATTTGTCTTAAAAAATAAAAAGCTGAAATTCCCATATAATTCAAAGGCAGCAATAGTCACATTAAGAATCACAAGAGATACCAACAGCAAATTCCCATCTACTTTATAGATGGCTTTGCCTAGTACATTCTAAGAAGTCAGCCTCTTAGATGTCTAAATATAGCAGCAGGGTCAAGAATTACAAAGTGATTTTTCTGATCAAAGATGTTTCAGATGTTCCTGAAAATAGATTTCTTGAAACCACTTTTCTTTAGCAACAGAGTTCATGTACAACTTCTTTCTCAAACTGGGCACACAACTAAGAATTGATTCTTTAATCATTTTCAGAAACTTAAGTATTAAAAATTTCATCTTTGGTTTCTTTCAGAGAAAGTGTAGTCTCACAAATCAGCTGTTTCTGGCTTTGCTGAAACCTAATCATGCCCTGCCTCCAACATTTCATAGCTGTATTGCTGCAGTGCTCCTGTTCAAGAGGACCTTTTCCTCATATATTTAAGTTCACTCCACATCTTTGCCAAATAGTGATTTTCAGGAAACACAGTTGGAGACATTCTTTCATTGCAAAGGAGTTTTCACACATGCTGATTCAGTACAAAAGACAACCAGACCTAATCAAGCACTGCTGACAACTGGAATTTCACCAAGCTACCTTGAGATATAAATGCCAAACCTCAACATATATGCAACTTTTTTCCCTGTAACTTAAGGATTCCTTACAGGTATTTTGAAAACCTGTGAAACACTGAAATGCTAAATCCCAATTCCTTAGTGTTAGTTGAAAGTTTGATCGACTTAATTGCTAGCCATGTCTTAATGGCATCCAAACCACAGCCTCTTCAGTTAATAATGGCTATTTCCTGATTTCTACCCCAGTCCATCATCCTTCAATCATCTTTGTGAGAGAATGGAAGAATCCAAATAAATTAATTAGAGGCAGCATACTATCTGGTAATAGCCATTGGCTGTCCCTCAGACTGCAAAACAACTCTGAAATGCAGTTAGGAACTCGGCCTGCTACAACTTACACAAGCTTCATCCCACAAACCATACTTACTAGGAATCACAAAATCTTTAAAAGCCAAGGTTAACATTGTCTCCTAACCAAGACAGCTGATGTAATCCCATCCAGTTATCCCTGCAGTCAGGGTAGTATCCTGCGTTTGTATGAGATTAAAAACAAATCCAGTTTATTACAGAGAATCCTTAGATCAAACACACTTACTGTGCCTTCTGTTACACAATTCTACCCAAAATCACGTATCTTAAATTATATTCCCATTTAGCACTACATTAACAAAACATGGTCTTTTCTCTCTCTATATAACCCCACTCAGCTGGCTATCAGTGATGACACCTGAGGGACTTCTAATAATCAGAGCTCATGTGAGGGCATTTTAAAAATTAGAGCTGAGGTTTCAATCCTTCATTTTCTAATTATTAGATTCTGGAGTAGGTGTGCATCATGTCACTTTTGCTTATACTTTCATTGGATACTTTGGGATTATGAGTAATTCTTTGCATCCCAATAGATGTTCACTTTTGGCTAAGCTAAAAAATAATCAGTTAAACACATTAAACATCTTCTCTTTTATAAAAAGTCTTCCTACTCTGCTTAATACATGATTGAGAAGCACTCATAGAAATGCACTGTTTAGAATAATATAGTCTGACTCAGTGTAGAAAAGACTATCAGAAGTTTACTAAATTCTGTTGCTTGAATGCAAGAGCATTTGAATGTTTCACTGTGTGGCACCAAGCCAACACATTTTCAAGCAACTGTTAACTATATCCTTTCAGATGCATCAGTGGAATGTTTACCATGTTTGAGGTGGGACTGTTCTAACAGCAATTTCCTGCAAAAGGAATTGTACAAGCAGCTTAGTCCAGCAGGTCTCACCAAAAAAAAACCAACATACATACTTCTGTATCAAATAAGCTGTTGTAGAGATGACAAAAGATGCTTTAAAGATGTCACTGCTGACAGAAAAGTCAACATCTATGGTTCATATGGCTCATCCCTGATGATGGCCAGACTGGACAGCTTTCCAGATGTTCTTGGATACTGGCCACAAGCAAGCAAAGCTAGTAATATTAATTTTGTTTCCCTCCCCTCCTCCTTACTGTCTTCTGTTACTGAGCCTTCAATAAGGACTCAGAACAAAGGAAAGTAATCTGCATTCAGCAGCAGTAAGAACAAAAGTTTCCACCTTTTGCTGACAAACAGCATGTCCGAGAACAGCAGTGAGAAAAAATCCCATGAAAACTGCACAGATGCAAGTAGAAAATTGAAGAGCGTTTTCCATCTAGCACGCATTCAGCTCCTCAAGGAGCATAACACCACACTGATGTGTTGTCAAGTGTGGCAACTCCTCTGCAGAGATACTCAGTAAGCTGAGTCAGTAAGTTTTATTTAACTGTCAGCCCTTCCTACTGCACTGTATCGAAGTCAAGAAATGAAGCTTTAACCTCATCTGACTCCCAACAAATGCTGGCTTATGGGGTACTTCAGGCAGGAAAAATGTAAGATGGTTTAGAGAGGAACACTGAGAAAATCAGTCGCACGTTAACAATGCCCAATTTTTAGAAAGAGCTGAGCCCATCCTAAGAAAGTGAAGACCCCCTGTGGGTTGGGCCAGAATAATCAATTACATTTAGTTTTGAATTTTTCCTCTCTGGAGGCTTGTGTATATGTTGTGGCTAAAATATGAACTCAATTCAGATTACTTTGTTTACATTTGCTTTCTGAGTAACCTGTTGAGACTCTCAGCCTCAAAACAGAACAGATGATAGTGACCGTCTTCCATAAAGCTAAGATTTCCCACTGAGAGACAGAAAAATAGACTGTCCCACCAATATTTGAATCCATTTCTAATGCTGTTGGTGAGAAGGCAGAAAAATTGTCCCTCTGGCTCCACTCAAAATTACAAATCGACTGTTTCCAACTTTCCATGCTCTCAGCATTATCTTATACCATGTCCCCCAGTTGTATCCACTAAGAGGGATATTGCCGACAACTAAGAAGGAAAAGAGTCTGACAAACTGTTCTCCACCCCTTTCCTCCAACAGGAGAGGAATGCTGGATACTGATGGGTTAATTATTACATTCAACATTATCCTTCAGGGAAGCAATGACAGGCCACTTTCAAGACTGTTATTGCAGACATACTCTTACAGCATTTCCACTTACCCTACAGCTAGAAGTCTTTAAGTGGCCCCCCTCTGAGCAGCCTTTTGGAACAATTTTTCAAATGTAACTTTCTTCATTTGGGTGAAATCCTTTTCTTTCTGGCCAGGAATGTTTCAAATTTTATTTCTGTGTTTAGCTGCCTTACACTTCTGAACTGATGGCCTGTTACTGCAGATGCCATTTTTGAGACAAGATTCACATGCAGAAGACAAACTCTTCAGGCAAAAAAATAAAAAAATAAAAGTACTTTATACCACAAATCCATATTTTTTTTACACATATAAGACACAACATTAATCTTGCATGTTTCAACATCTAGATCATAGAATGGTGTAGACTGGAAGGGACCTTAAAGACCATCTAATTCCAGCCCCCCTACCATGGACAGGGTTGCCTCTCACTAGATAAGGCTGCCCAGAACCCCATCCAACCTGACCTTGAATGCCTCCAGGGATGGAGCACCCACAAATTACTTGGGTAACCTTTGCCAGTGCCCAACCACTCAATAGATGTACATAACTTGCCTGCCTCAAAGGATTTTTGAGGCATAGTGTAACGAAATGCATTACGAACATTAAAATCCATTTCAACTTCAACTGTCTTCAGCCCCACCATATCATATCATGACTGAACAACTCAGACACAGTCATTTCTTGCTGCAGAGACTACCTCTCTCTGGGCAATGGTTTCAGTAAANAGTAACTTGCCTGCCTCAAAGGATTTTTATGTAGTGTAATGAAATGCATTACGAACATTAAAATCCATTTCAACTTCAACTGTCTTCAACCCCACCATGTAGGACCATATCATAACTGAACAACTCAGACACAGTCATTTCTTGCTGCAGAGACTACCTCTCTCTGGGCAATGGTTTCAGTAAAAGGGAAAGACTAAGGCACTAAAATAATTTTATGCAGCTACCCATTGACCTAGTACAAGCCTNAGGGAAAGACTAAGGCACTAAAATAATTTTATGCAGCTACCCATTGACCTAGTACAAGCCTAATGGTGTTTTACTTAAGACAGACCCAAGCCTACCTAGCTCTGGATATAATTATTTATTATTAATAATGAAATGTATTGCTAATCCTCACCTTAAGCAGGTATTGGGCACACATGCATGCTTCATTTTACCTCATAGTGTGAAGGGCAGCAGAAAAAGAAGACCTTTTTGAATTTCTGTATTGCCATTACAGTTAAACGGGGGTACAAATCGCACTACGCTGCCCTCCAGTCCTTGTCTGAGACCCCACAGCCCTGTGGCTAGAGATATCTCAGCGCCGGTCCCCTGATAAAAATGGCAGGCACTCCACCTGGACCTCACGGAGGGAGGCAGGAGAGAGGGCAGCAGGTGAGATGACCGAGTGGAGAGGTGGTGGGGGATGGAGGCCATGGCAGGTACCCTCCTCTGCCACTGCTGCTGCCTGCGCTGAGTCACAGCGCTCCCACCCCTGCACAGGCTCACTTCTGCAACATATGACTGAGAGTATGTAATTTCCATACCGATGAGCCGCTTTAACACAGCCCTCCAACAGTTCCTCCTCCCCCTCATGATAGCAGGAAGCTAACATGAAATGAATTATGAAAACCCGTGTCAAAAAGCACCTCAGGAAGTGCCGCCACCTCTGCCTTGAACAGACACGGAGGGCAGTGCAGTGCAGACATGGCTGCCTGCTCTGTGGCTTTCCCACATGGGTCCCCTGCCTCCGCTGTTCAGCACAGCTGACAGAAGCATGGCACTACTTCTTGGCTGGCAGGTTTTCTAAGATAGGTTGAAAATACTTTTCCTCCTTCCTCCATTTGCTTTATCAGCACAGATCCCTCAGCCCATAGGGCCAACAGCCCCACAGAGCCCTATAGGGAAACCTCAGTGTCATGGCCACGGCCTGTGCCCCAGCCCCTCTGCAGCCCCTCTGACTGCTCTGCCTTGGCTTAAAACCTCTTCTCCTTCTTCCTTTTTATTTTTTTTTTTTAAGTTAAGTATCAGCTTTTTGACGCTTATTTGTGATTTTTGATAGCAGTTATTTTCACCTTTTGGTTGCATGTTGTCTGTGGAAACCCAAGTTTTACAGATCCTTGTTTGTTAAAAAGGACATCCACAAAATCTACAGTCACAGCAAGGTTTAATAAAAGGCAGTTTTCTTGCACAGACTACAAAAGCTTCTGCATGCTTCTGGCACTCTGCCATAGGTAAACATTAATCTGAGTTTTTCCACTGCTTACAGTACAAGTTTTTGCTTACAGAAATCACATCCTTGCTCATGTTTTCCTTTTAGCCACTGCTCTGGGCAATTGCTTCTGTTGTTTAAGTCATCTTGCTCAACAAAGGGGCTTTGATGGCAAATGTCAAACAAATAAGAAGGCAGAGGACAGTATTTTAAAAATACTCAGGTGCTCGTGAATATGAAATAGCACCAAGGAGGATTTTCAAAGAGAAAATACCTAGAGAGGAGCCTTGTTCCTTGTACATAGAAAGCCCAAGTGCTCTGATGGGACACAGAGGTCAAGTGGAAGGTCTCCCTGTCCTGCTACAGTGGGCAAAATTATTAAAGAAAGGTTTCTGATGTAGCTTTGACAGTTATGAATAGCAAATGCACTTCTGTGAATGTTCTAAATCACTTAATTAAAATGAGCTATTTTTGTGAACGCTTTTGACCGTGAGCCTTTTTCTTGAATATTCATTGATGATGTGAAAAAAAAAAGGCATGAGCAGAATTTATGGAAATTCATTTAACATCTGAATGACTGAGAATGAATGCTTGAGAACTTTTTACTATATTCATTAAATATTTCTTACACATTTTTATTTCTAATGCTGGTATGATTACCTAAAGACAGAAACAGATGCACAGGCACTCGCATCATATAATAATTGTTCGGTTACGACTATAACTGATTATTCACATTATATGAGATCCCTCTAGATTTTCTCTTAAGTGAGTTTGCATCAGTCACAATTTGAAAACCGCTGGAAATCCATCCAAATGGTAACAGTTTCTGCCCTAGGTCTGGTCCCAGTGCAAATTTCTAAAGGCACAGAAGGGCCAGAGCTGAGTAACTATGAAACAAAGAACAATCCCTGCTACCCGCTCCAAGACTGATGCTTTATTAAGTCCAGGAGAGATGACAGAGATGAAAGGAAAAGCACTAAGAGGAGAAAAAGCTCTGTAGCGTATGCTGCTCTGGAGGCCATGGGGATGATTTGGGCTGTGGAAACTACTCTGATGTATGCCAGTGCCTTTTCTGGTCCCTCGTAGTGCCTGAAATCCTCAGGCACAATGATGCCTTAAACTTTCCCCAAATCCCTAGGCAATGAAATGATTACCCTGAAGCATGGTTCCAGCTCAAGAATCTTCTCTTACACCACTGGAATAATGCTTAAAAGAACTAAGCAGATATCTCAG
>PPHD01023430.1:0-12467 GCA_002909625.1 Bambusicola thoracicus
CATCCTTCCCCTACACTCGGCATTGGTGAGGCCTCACCTCAAGTACAGTGTTCAGTTTTGGGCACCTCAGTACAGAAGGGACATGGAGGTGCTGGAGCAGGTCCAAAGAAGGGCAACAGGGTTTATGAGGGGCTTGGAGAATATGCCCTAGGAGGAGAGACTGAAGGACCAGGGGCTGTTTAGTCTGGGGAAAAGGTGGCTGAGGGGAGACCTTATTGCTCTCTTTCAATATCTGAAAGGTGCTTACAGCGAGAGCGGGGTTGGTCTCATTGAGGGGAAATGGCCTTAAGTTGCACCAGGGTAAGTTTAGGTTGGATATCAGAAAAAAACTTAATTACAGAAAGAGTTGTTAAGCACTGAAATAGGCTCCCCAGGGAGGTGGTTGAGTCACCATCACTGGATGCGTTTAGAAGCCATTTGGATGTGGTGCTCAGGGATATGATTTAGCAGAGGGTTGTTAGAGTTAGGGTAGTATGGTTAGGTCATGGTTGGATTTGATGATCTTTAAAGTCTTTTCCAACCTGAGTGATTCTATGATTTTTATTGATTCTTCCTGTCAATCTCAGTGAATCAGCCATATAGGCTGATGGTACCAAAGGTTTACTCTATAGTTCACTTTCATTCTTACTGCCTTGTATTCAGCTGGCTGCCTGATATTGATCAAGCACTGACCACTCATCCCTCTCTCTGCTGCTGGGACTGAACTAGGACCATAAACTCAGTGCTGTTAGCTCAGCTTCAATTGGACAAATGGATACATAATACAACTTAAACAGTTGTAGCTAATAAAAGCTGCGGGACTAAATAAGCATAAAAACTGAAATGACCTTTAAGCCCATAGAAGTCTAATGCCTGAGTTTGAGGCCCATTTGAAAGTAGAAAGCAATGTCAGTGATAATATTATGCCCACCCACATTGTACCCACATCGCATGTGGGCCCTGAACATTATGACAAACATTATTTGAGCATTTTACTACGTGGATTTATAAATATAGAAGGAATTAGTATCTTGGAATAAGTTCTAAACTACTAGAATTTCAGAAAGAAATTCTTCGATCTCATTTTTGGCATCAATCTACTTCTGTTTTATTAAATTTTTATATTGTAATATTTCTATAAAACTAAATATTTATAAAAAGGTGCCAGTAAGTTAAGACTCTATACAGAATTTCATTAAAAATCTTTGTGTTTTTCCTGTCCTTTGAAAATAAATAACCATTCCTTCAAGTGGCCAAAATATTTTTCTT
This sequence comes from Bambusicola thoracicus, assembly GCA_002909625.1. NCBI lineage: Eukaryota > Metazoa > Chordata > Aves > Galliformes > Phasianidae > Bambusicola > Bambusicola thoracicus. The sequence continues at coordinate 1,249 of PPHD01023430.1, forward strand.
TACCAATATCCTTTGTCTCTCTGACATAAAGCTACATTTGTTGCTTTTCAAAAAATTCTGCTTTCAAGTGCCCATAAAGATAAAAGCTTATGCTGAGAATACTTCAGTTTTTTATCCCAGAGCACATCCTAAAGAAGAGTGAGACTTAATTTTAAAGTAGATATTTAATATACACCAGATTTAAGAAAAAAAAAAAAAAAAAAAAAAAAAGTCTGAAAAAAGGGCAGGCTCAAATGCAAACAGAGATGTGCAGGTTGAGCTATGCAGCCCTAGGTGACAAGTTGGATCACACATCAGTGATAAGACCATGTTTAGCCATGGTTCCCAGAACTACAGTTAGTGCAGCCCATCCTGGATGGTCATGGCAAGGCAGACAGAGTGACTATGCTTCCTGAGGGAAGGGACAACCTGATTACTATTGACACTGACAGGTGTAGAGACTGACACTGCAAACAGTGACTGCATGGTACAAGGCTTCTACTCATTTCAGTGGAATGCATTTCAGAGCTGTCACCACCACGATAAAAGGTTCAGAAATAATGCACAAAGAGATTTACATATGTAAAATCAAGTTTTCTACCTGTGGCTGATGGCAGGTAAGGCAGAATGAAGTTAGGTAAACCATATAAACACCAACTGGACATACTAGCTACTAACGTCCCATCAGAAGATAGTTCGGTTACACAATATAAGCAAGAGTGCCAGAATCTCAGCCATAGTGAATATGTTGTTGGCATAACAGATTAGCCATGGACAGACTAGATTTGATGGTTTACAAAAACTGAAAATCCATGATGGTCTGTAGTCTTACATCCAAAAACCCCTGTAACAGCTCATTCTTAGCACAATTTGAAAGTGGGTGGAAAAAATTTTGGTGGTCGTAATTACTGCACCTTCAACAAATGAAAAACCAAAAGTTATTTTAATCTCTCATGTTAATCCTTCACTCAGTTTTGCTTTCTGTCTAAGTAATATTGTTTTAACATTTGTGCCAACGGTTGCCTAGCCAATATTTTCACAAAATGTTCATGGGCTTTGCCAATATTATATTAAGAAGGACATCTAAGAAATGCAAACATTTAGTAGACTTTTATGAAAAGTGATGTCTGTCCAGTATCTCATACCACTGGATAAAAAAGAAAACAAACTAAGAAGTAGACCTCTGGAATACATTCTTATTTCATATGACAAAAATACTCACTCTTTGTCCTGAGATATAATAGATACATATTATCATCATTTGTTTGCAGTCACCCAATACACTCACATAATCTCTCGTCCTTCTCACAAAGAGCTAACAGTCTAGATCCTAAAAGACAAGAATGAAGATACACAAAGCAACAGAAAAGAAGAGAGAGAACAATGGATGATGATGCTGTGGTCATAAGTCTAGCCAGATCAGTAAACATATCCAGTGAGTTCATTTCTTTTTTCATTCTCTTTCACGTCTTGTAGGCTACATAACTGTAATGATTTAGAACTGGCTAAAAAATAACATATTCTTAACCTATGGGAACCTAACTTAAGGAAAAGGGTTGAAAATGAACTGTGTTTGTGTTCTTAGAAATACACAGATAGAAGAAATGCAACTCAGCAAGAAACAAAATTTGGCTTAATTCTGATACAGAACCAATTCCATGGAAAAAAAAAATGGCACTTGGTCTGCATTGCAGGCTGAATGGCAACACGTGGGACATACAGATTCCTTGAAAATCTAAAGGCTCAGCCTCTGCAGACCCCTACAATGCAAGGCAAAGGACTGGAAGGGTTTCATCCAATTTTTGCCAGTGTTTTACTAACACCTCACTCAGAACAAATTATCTGGGTTTAATGCTTTGATTTGCTTGAAGAAACCTATTCTGATCAAAACTAATTTTATCATCATATTCTCATACTGAAAAAAAATGAGCCAAGATTGAATTAAAACACAGTTTAAGGTTTAGTAATTCCTCCCAAAATTCCATTAACATTAACCTCAACAAATGATTGTAAATGGGTAGGTTGTTTCTGATATATAAGTCAAATAGCATAAAAATACTTGACTAAAATATGTTACAAATTGATGAGGAAGAATGGTGGCAGAAAGTACATGACTTTAACAGCTCAAAGTAAAGATAGTAAAGGTTGCAAGAAATAGTTTAACAATAGAAGACAGAAAAAATGTGTTTTGCTAACAGAAGGGGAAGCTCTGCAACTGGAGGATTAAAATGTTAGGGAATAAGGTCTGCAGAACAGCACCAGCTTACATTTAATTGTTCTTTGTTTTCTTTTAAATTGAATGTTAAGTTAAACCTTAAGATTTATTTCCAGTTTGATGTAAAGGAAAGATTCTTCCCAGAAATGAACGACCAATGCTTCAGCTTTGACTTTGGACCTGCAGCACTGGAAAGGAAGCTGAGTTTAATGCAATTCCCAATTTCCAGGCATCAGAGCCAGGAATGGCAGTGAGGATATAGTATAAAGATAGCAAAGAAAACAGAAAAGGAATGATTAAGTGTTGTGTTTCAGGCATTCTGAGCTTACCATAAGATCGAGGAGTTCTGAGAAGACTGGGGAAGGATTCGAATTGAAGTTGAGTCATTGTAATATCGATGATAGCTGTAGTTTTGTTTGCAATGAAGATTCACAGGAGAGGGAAAACAGAAGTAGGATTAAGGGATAAGTCTGCAACCTCAGAGAAATTTGGGAAGAAGGCACAAAAGCTCCCTAGAGAAACAGTAGCAGCAAATGTTCTTTGCATATATTGTTATAACCTGTGTTTAAAATCCAAACTTTTGTTTAAAGAAATGCAATGGAAAACAGCTGAGTATAAATAAGTTCTATTAGGCAATGGCAGGAAAATATTTCTGAGATGTGAAGGATGGCTCAAATTTGCTGTAGTATTTGCATTAGGCTGTGAGCAAGCAGGCAATCACTGCTGCCAAGCAATCATGATAACATTATACAAGTTTGTTCCTTCCAGTCTCCAATTTCATGTATTCTGGTATCTCATAGTATCTTAAACAGATTCTTTCTTCTTCCACTAAATATAACATAAAAACACATAATGCTGAGCTTAGAAAAAGACTGTGCAACTCCATTATTTTTTTTCTGTTCCTTCAGAAACTTTGCACTGAAAAGTAATGGAGAATTTGCACTTAAGCCTGTAGAGGTAAATAGATATGCCAAGATCAAATACGTCCGCAGGAAACTACAACAGCTCTATAAATTAAATTAATTTTATTCATGTTTGATTCTTGGATGTTTCCACTAGAACTTATTCTTTTATGATACCATTTCATCATCTGCATTTACAAATGTCTCTCATATATTGCCAACTTTATTTGGCAAATGATAGAATATGCTGAGCATGAGAACGCTGAGTATAGTGCAATACATTTATGGAGGTCACATGGTGAATTGACCTTGAATGAAACGTTCACCTTGTACTAAGGAAAATCACATCCACAGTCAATATTGAATACCAAGATTATTTAGCATGTATTTAATGTACCAATAACTGTTAATAACTTTTAAAGCACAAAATGCACAGCCTCTCATGTTGAAGAACCGCTAGGGGCCCCTTATTCATTCTTAGGTTGCCCTCTACTGTTCAAGGTAATGTTTTACAGAGCTGTTAAAAGCAGGATTTGAGGAAAGATGCTACCTCTGGAACTAGAATAGGAAAAGAAGAACTCTACAGCCAGTTTATGTAAAAATCCATTCATTTTTAAAGGTAACATCAGAGAAGTGGAAACTCTCTAAGGAAAAGCTCACAATGGAACAAATGCACAAAGTTCTGCAAAGTGACTACATTTCGAACAGATTGCAAGCATCTTTTGTCCTGGTGAGTCATCAGCTACAGGAACGAATCCTAAAGTTGTAACACAATTTCTCTTTCAAGTCAGTGCCACAAATCTAATTCTTAGAAGACCAAACACTCAACTGAAATTCTTGGCTTGGAGAATTTCAGCTAGGAATGCAGCAAGAAACAGTGTCTTCTTTTACTTGTACTTCAGACACATACTAATTTTTGGTATTGCGTATATCAATTTGAGAATCCAAGGGCTGTGATACCAAATAACTAAATCCAAGTTCTTTTAGAGCTTCAACAAAGTGAAAAGAGTTGAAGTTATTGATGAGTGACTCTGGAAAAATAAGTATTTTGAGAAGTCAAGGGAAAGATGTCTGGCCCTGAAAAGAAGCTGTCCATTCTCAACAAATAAAATCACCTCTTTCCTATGAAAATGATCATATTTATCCGTTACATAGAGTTTTATCCACCAAACTGTCTCAAAAATAAGTTGTACAAAAGCCAGATGTAGCATTACAGTAAATATCCAGCCCTCAGTATGACTCTGAGAAAACAAATGTGTAATGGCAGCTCAAGAGTTTCACAGAGATTTTCTGCCTGTCCCATCAGTCAGCTGATTCTTAATTCTGCTAACAAGAGGAATCAAATTTATTTGGACGAGAATCAAGAAGAGAAACTGGATGCACTTGATTTAACTGTAGCAGACAGGTGGATAGATTTGTTGGTTTGCAGTGGCTGTTAGATATGAGAAAGCCTCAGTTTTTGGCTCAGTGTAGAGACCAGGGACTTTCAGAACATGCAGTATTGTCTTCCTTCTGAGCAAGCGAAGCAGATCCCAGATAAAGGACTTTTTCTAATTTAGCAGAGCTCATGGGAAAACGTGGTAATATTTGCTTGGATTTCTTTATACAGGGACGCTCATCTGCTAATTATATTGTTTGCCCCTTTCAAGAAAATATAAAACAGTTAATGATATTTTCTTACAGAGAAGGTAAGAATAATCTAGTGATCACTGGTAATGAAGGACTAATGGATAAGATCTTAGTTTTTTGGAGGGGTGATTTTAGGAGCAGAGATCTACAGATAGGAACCAAGAAATGGGTTTCTTTGAGCTGCTATGAAAAAAATCAGAAAATTGCCATATGACTTCACTATGAATTACGACAGGGGTGAGGGAAACTTGGATGTCTCTTACGCATTTTCTTCATCAAACTCATTTAGATTTCTTGCATAGCTTTATGTTCCTTGTATTTGTTCTGCATTCCCCTTGGATGTATTTATTGTTCCAAATTATAGTTACATCTTGTGACCTTAACTTGAGCTCAGAGTAGGTTTTGTCTAGGACTGTGTATATTTAGGGTCACAGATAATTAACTTCATTTTAACATTAAATTCACATAGTAAATTCAATAGAGTGTACTGTGTAGAGAGCTCTCATTGCCTTTAGGGACAAGGTTTTCTGCCTCTGAAAACAAACTCTGAACTGACCCAGATGTGCAAGAACAAGACACACTGACTATGCAGAACAGGTTCTGGAGTCCTTTGATCTTAGCCTCCCTTTTTTTTTTTCTAAACATCTTCAAAGGGCTACCTCTATGAAAAGTTCACCCATCCTTCTTTGCTGACAGATCCAACAGGAAGGGCACGTGGAAGCTTCTTCTTATTTTATTGTTTGATTTATGTAAAAGGCAAATGTAAAAGGTCTGACAAATAAGACACTGGGATCCAGAACTCCTCATCACACAGCTCAGTTCTTTAAACTCAGAAGTGTAAATAGCTGCAGTTATACACAACGATTGTTTTAGTGAAAAGGGTAAGTGACTATTTTTCATTTTACACTTTAGTATAATATGCAAGAATTCCAACAGAATTCTAACCCTTAGGCTCTTAGTTTATTTCCTGGATATAGCATGTAATCATCTGTCTGGATGAGGAGCTACGAGATATGGTTTAGTAGCTTATGGTAGCAATGGTAATTGCAGGACAGTTGGCCTAGATGATCTTGTAGGTCCTTTCCAACCTTGTGATTCTATGATTCTATGATCCAAATCACTTATCAATACAAAAAATAAAAATAAAAAAAATAGTAAATCATGATTGAATAAACCTCAAACTTCACCTGTGAGATAATCCACCCATTTCCTCTAATTCTGTAAAGAAGCAACTACCTTGCTCTGTCAATACTATGCCAAAGCAAAATGAAACGGCAGATTAGCTAAACCACACTAACAACAAAAATGTTCCAGTGCCGTGCCCACTGCAAACAATGAAAAGGCTTCAACTAGCATTGCTACACATGGATCAAGTCAAATAACAGTGAGCAGAGAAACAAACCAACTACATACATACATGTAAGCAAAGAAATACATTTCAGGGATAACCACTGATAAAACTAGAAGCATGCAGCCAGCTAGGAAGTTTGTCAAAGGCACAGGAGTAGAAATTCTTCAAGAAAACTGTAGTCAAAAGCCAAAGAATGTGAATATATTTCACTAATGATGACAAGTTTGAGGGATCTACACAAAAATGAGTGATGAAAGATGAGCTGACACAGGCTGCAAACTTCATTTGAGTGCAGATACTCTTCCAACAGGAGGGCAGAATCATTTTGAGCACGAAGTTACTACAGGCAGAACAATGACTGCTATAATAAAATGATATGCAGTGGGTCAGAGGCATACAAAAGCTGTTTCTTGCAGGGGCATACTTAAAGGCTATTTCTGTTTCATAGATGTAATAAAATTGTCTATATCATGAAACAGCTGAGAATCCCCATGCACAGTATTGCTACAGAATTTATCAATTCCTCCACCGTGGAAGAGGAGATAGAAGAAGTTCCCTCTGCACGCTCTTATTTTCAACATGATTTAACATCTCCCTGTCTATATACAGGTGGTGATCATAGTTCTGTATTTACAAACTGCGTTAGCTAAGTTCACTTAAGTGGTTTGGATTGGAAGCACAGGTAACTCCATAAATACAAGATAAAAGTAAGTGTCCATTTAGAAGCATTTCATCTGATCCTCTAGATCAGAGCTTGTTGAAGGACATAAGGAATGAAGATATAAAAAAACAAATGTTATGAGGGAAGTAGGAAAGTTATACTTTTCAGCAAGAGCTTCAGCTTTCATTTTGCAGATGAAAATGTAGCTGTATCTGAAAGTTTTTAAGATTTAAATAGCTACGTGGTATTATAATTGTTGTGGAACTCACAAATCATAGAATCGTCATAGAATCATAGAATGGTTTGGGTTGGAAGGGATCTTAAAGATCATCTAGTTCCAACCCTTCTGCTAAAGGCAGGGGCACCTCCCTCTGGACCAGGTTGCTCAAAGCCCCATCCAGACTGGTCTTGAATGCCTCCAAGGAGGGGGCATCCACAACAACCTTGCTGGGCAACCTGTTCCAGTGTCTCACCACCACCACCACAGTAAATAATTTATTCACAATATCTAGTCTAAATCTACCCTCCTCCAGTTGAAAGCCTTTTCCCCTCATTCGGTTGCCACATGCCCTTATAAAAAGCCCCCCCAGCTTTTCTGTAGGATCTCTTCAAGTGCTGGAAGGCCACTATCAGGTCTCCCCAGAGCTTTCTCTTCTTTTTGGCCTTCATGTTGAATCTTTCATCAGCCAACACCCTGAAATCCTTCTCCTCAGAACTGCTCTCAAGCCATTCTCCACCAAACCTAGATCTGCTCCTGAGATTGCCGCAACCCAGGTGCAGGTCATTGCACATGGCCTTAATGAACTTCATGAGATTGGCATGGGCCCACATCTCAAGTCTGTCCAGGTCCCTCCGGATGATGTCCCTTCCCTCTAGCATGTCTACTGCATCACTCAGCTTGGTGTCATCTGCAAACTTGCTGAGGGTGCACTAAATCCTACTGCCCACATTGCTTACAAAGTTGTTAAGTAACACTGGCCCCAGCACTGATCCCTGAGGAACACCACTCGTCACCAGTCTCCACTTGGACACTGAGCCACTGACCACAACTCTCTGAGTGTGACCATAAAGCCAATTCCTTATCCAGCGAGTGGTTCATCCATCAAATCCATTTTTCTCCAATTTGGTGACCAGGATGTCATGTGGGACAGTGTCAAACGCTTGCGTAAGTTGACACATAGTTGCACAACTCCACATAGTTGATGTCAGATGCTCTTCCTTTATCCACTGACACTGTAACTCCATCATAAAACACCAGCATCCTGATCCTCATTTACAGCAGGCATAACTTTCTTCTCCCAATTCTTACCTTTGCTTTCTGCAGCTTGGGCAGTGCAGGTAGAGCCCTTGTCAGAGAAGAATGAGGCAAATAAATCACTGAGCACCCCAGATTTCTCCATATCCCTCGTGACCAGGTCTTCAGTTTCCTTACGGAGGGGGCCCACATCTTCCCAGACCTTCCTTTTATCACTGATATACCCATAGAATTTCTTCTTGTTCCCCTGTATGTCCCTGGACACGTTTAATTCTATCTGAGTTTTAGCATTCCTAATCTGGTCCCTGGCTGCTCAAGCAACTTCTCTGTAGTCCAAGATAACTCTTTTCTGTTTCCACTCCCTATAGACTTTCTTTTTGCAACTAAGTCCAGGAACTCCTTCTTGATCCATGGAGGTCTCCTGGCATTCTTGCCTGTCTTCCTCTTTCTCAGTATGCACTGCTTCTGGGCTTGGAGGAGATGGTTCTTGAATACTGACCAGCTTTCTTTGACCCCTCTTCCCTCCAGAACTTTATCCCATGTCACCCTATTAGGGTAACTATACAAACAAAATATAGCAGTTACTGTCTTACTGTAGATGTAGTTCTTATAGCAAATTACACTGTATTAGTGAAATGTGGACTTAAAAGGTGAGTTTTGCAATACCATTTCTGTTTGAAGAATAAGAAATTTCCAAATTAAAATAAGCAAAACAACAAAACAAAACAAAACAAAAACAAAAACAAAAACACACCATCTTTCAGTATCTTCCAGTTTGCTATATCTTTGATTTTACATGGGACTTCTGCAGAGCATAGCCTCTCCTGCCATTTCCACTCAGCTCTGTGTCTGAGTGAAGCCCCTATACAGATATACACCAGAGAGTCTGAAATTAAAAATCACATTAGATCCACATATGTCCAGGATAAAAAAAAATAATAATATATCTAAATATAAGAAGGAATATTCAGCTTGTACCTTCTTTTGCACAATTTTGATACTGAACTACTAAAAAACATGCTGAGGAGGAATACAGTAAATATTCTGTACAGAGGAAAAAAACAACCAGTGTTTCATGGACAACCCTCTCAATGAATTAGGAATGCCTACCCATCTTATGGATCATTTGAAAGCTTGTCTAAATTACCTCTCTAACTACTAAACCTAATCACAGAGATAGACAGGGACAAACTCAGCAAGTCAAAGTAATATTATGTATAGAAGCATATACATAGAAGATGTTTTACAGACAATGGATAAATCCAAGTCTGAGTTATGAAAAGTTTTCCTCCTCCCCCTTCCCCCCACAAATAAAAATAAATCGATTTCAGCTGAAAAGAGCTATACCAACAGCACAAACAATGGAATTAACTGTAGTTAGTAGCAAGCAAATAGAATATTTAAGGGCAATTGGCAAGGAAAACAGGTTTTGGTGATGGTAACTATCTGAGAAGGCATAGATCTAAATCCTTAGTTAGAAAGGACAGTCTTACAGAGACGCAATTATCTAGTAATCTAGGGATTATTTTGTTTGTAGGGTGTTTTTTTTCCATTGCTATTAGTTGAAGAAAATTGCCCGAGTGCAATTGCACTGAGTGACAACAGAAGTTACTTTGGAATTTTAAACTAGTATAAAGAAAATTGAATGGAAAACAAGTCACAGAAATGCGTGATTTCCTTACCAAAAATGAGTGTTGAGACATAGAATATAACAGAACAGAGTGCTTTGGTTGAAAGTGACCTCCAGAGATCATCTAGTTCAAATGCTTGACTACTTCAGGGCTAATCAAAGTTAAAGCATATCATTAAGGGCATTATCCAAATGTCACTTGAGCACTGACAGGCATGAAGAATCAGCTCCTCTTGAGGAAGCCTGTTCCAGCTTCTGACCATCCTCAGGGTAAAAAAAAATTTCCTGATGTCCATTCTGAACCTCCCCTGCCGCAGCTTTGTTCCATTTCTGCACATTCTATCACTGATGACCTTGTGTGCTTTTCCTCAGGGGGCTGCAGAGAGCAATGAGTTTTCCTTCTGACCTCCTCTTCTCTAGACCGGGCAACCTGTCCTCAGCCTGAGGACAGGAACTGAGGTGATACTAAGAAGTCTGTAGTTTCCTCTCACATTGCTTCTGTAGATGGGTACAATACTGGCCAACTTCCAGTCAACAGGGACTCCCTAGATGGGTTCCAGCTATAACATTTGTTAACTGCCTTAGTATTCTGGAGTGAATCTTGTCAGAGGCTCCACAGACTTATGAACTTGGGACTGATATAACTGTTAACATACAATTTTGGTGTCAACTGGAAAGTCACTACTCCTCAAGTCATCTCATGTACACCACCTTTAAAAAATGGTTTTTTGCAAATGAAAGCTCAGGCTCTCAAGTAATCCCATGCTGAGCAAACAGAAGCTAAATAATAAGAAAAAAATCACAGATTTTTTGAAAAAATTACAGGGAAAGAAACAAAATCTAGGCATCTCAACAAATCATGTAGATATAGAGATGCATTCTTTATTTTTTCAGAAATATCTCAATAAAATTCATCAGTTTTTTTGTTTGAATGAGCAAACACTTAGTGGAATTAGATTGTTTAGAAAAAATGCACATATAGATTTACTTAAAAACTTCAATAATACGTTTCAAATCAAGGTTTTCAAACATTATTTGCTTGTGTGAAATGGAGCCAGAAACAAACATCAACTATTCATAGCAAAATTCAATGCCCAGGTTTGTACTCCTGTACAGGGCTTGTAAGACAGAATTATTCTTCACTCATCACATGCTAGATATTGGATGGACTGTGTCCTCTTAAAGCACTTTATGCACATAAAACTCCATAGCAATGAAAAGTGGAAAAGTGCAACACAAGACAAGAAATCTCCCAAGAATCAGACAGAACTATGAAATATCTTCTCAAAGAAAAATAAGCAGCTCAAGCAAAGCAAATAGCTTCCAGGGGTGATGCTAAATTCACTGGTCAGTTCTTCATTCATACGAATAATCATGGAACAACACATCCGTCTTTCATACTTCTATGTTAGTAATAAATGGAAAAAAATTACACTGATGAAAGAAAGCTAATGATGGTCTTATTAGCAAGATGATCCTCAAATATTACAGTGATAGTCACTAACATAATAAAATGTTATCTCTGAGATTTTTTATGCTTTGTGCTTCTTTAATTGAAATCTTGCTTATGTTCCACTTCTGGATAAATAACTCTAGG
>PPHD01023431.1:0-12467 GCA_002909625.1 Bambusicola thoracicus
CCCTGCCTGCCCTGGAATATGGCATGGATTATCTGTTGCAAGGAAGGCAGGGACTTGGTCTGCAGATGACCAAAGGGCAGCAGATGAGGTTCTCATTAGGAAGTCATTAGCCAAGACTGTCACACAGGAGATGGGTCTGCTCAGACCCCACCGTACCTTTCCCAACCTGACTTGGCTCAAATTGACAAAACTGAAGGAAACCCAAAGCCCCATCCCAACGTGTGCTGTGCTGCTTTGTCCCTTCCTACCTGCAGGGACTGATCCTGGCACCAGCCCCTGCTCCAAGCTGTGAGTCTACACTGAGCACAGTGGGCTGAGGACCAACTTTTGGCCATTGATTGCTGGGCAAGGAAGCCAGGGCATCTTTGGTGCTTCTGGGTTTGGGAAGCAGTGTGAGCAAGAAGCTCCAGTCTGAGCTGGAGAACAAGGACCTGTCCTTCCTATAGAAATACCCATACAGTCCAGACCATATGATGCCACTGTTCTGAACCTGCAAACCTCAGGCACAACCAATGCCCACCAATGTGTCCACAACCCCAGCCCTGAAAGAACCATCCAGCACAGCGCCAGGTGAGACCGGGTGTTCTCACTATGGGCTAAGGTAGAAAGCCACCCTGCCTGGCTGAGCCTCTGCCACCTGACTGTGGCACACAGCCTCTGCTCATTGTTTTCTATCTCTGTTCTCTCCTCACGATGCCTCTGTCTTTGGTTTTTGTCTTTCAATCAGTTTTCATCTCAGTAATTCCCATTCAATGGTTAGTCTCTGATCTTTCTAATTGAGATCAGAGCTTCATGTAATAGGGAGGGGGGAGGGAGACTATTTTTAATTTGCTACGTTCCCATTAATAACAAGTTCTAATTAAAAAACCTCCATCTTCCATCCTCCCAAGTTCAGAGGAAAACTCTGCAACTTCTGTTGGAATCTTCTCCTGATAAATTGGTACCACAGCCTCCTAGAACAGCTGGTCCTCTTTAGCAGGCGTTGTAATTAATGGGAATAATAAATGCATTCAAAGCAGGTTCGTAACCTTCCTTTCTGTGCACTCAGGCTTCTCTTTGCATTGCAAGAAACACACATCAGCATCTTCACAAACAGGCCCAGCAGAGCTGCCTAATTCTAAGAAGCCCTGGTAGTCGCTGGGCTGCCACAGCCCTTTTGATACCCTTTGTGTGGGGCTCCATTTACACCAGCTGCTGGCTGGGGCTGCCTTGGGGTGCAGATCAGCTGTGCTAGTGATGGACAGACTCTTGCTCTCCCTCTTAGCTTTTGTTCACTGCTACTGAGTTAATGGATTCGTCTCAGGAGCGGCCAAACCGGGAGCTATCAGCACAGATATCCCCAAGATGAGCAATCTGTCCTGAGCAGTGATTTCAATTAAAGGGTCATTAGCGTGAAATCTTATCCCACCCGGCTCCCATTTGCCAGCAGGAGGTCCTTCTCCCCATCCCAAGCCTGCTCTGCGGTTAGAGCGCGCTGCTCCTGCTGGAGCCCTCCCGTTTTGCTAAAACACAGCAGCTGCTGCTAATAAACAAACATATTGATCATAGAGATATGGGCTGTCAGGGACTTAATTCATGAATGAAACATGCTGGGGAGTGCCCAGTAGGAGAAGGCTGTGCTTGGAGAGCTCGAGGCCAAGATGGTGCCTGGAGGTGGGAGCAGAGGCTGCTTAGCACTGGGGCTGGTGCTAAGAATTCAAAGGCTGAACTTGTTCATGGCACAGAAAGGAGCAGAGCAAATTTCTCCCGTGTCATTATGGGCCATCACTGACAGGGAGGGAGGTGTTTCGAGGAAGGGCTCCAATTCCTTCCTACTAAAGCGTTTGGGTCAACCCAACCATTTAGGGCTAATTTAAGAAGACTATCAAATATTCTCCAGAAGCCAACCGTGAAGTTCTACAAGGATCTGAGGCTTGGAGAGAAATAGGAGCTGCCTGCCTGCTGAAATCTGTGATGCTGGGACGGCAGAGGATCGCTTCAGGAACTCCATCAGTGCAGAGGAGGGAAGAGGAGCAGAGCTGCAGGTTTCCAATTTTCCTATCCTCCTGACAGCAGTTTTCCTGATTTGGGTCAAAATTTCCCTCCACGTATAGACAGTAAAACTCTCCTTTTGTGTCAGATTGGGACTGTGTGTATCACTGAGATACTAATGGCTGCTATTGTTTCTATATTGTTGTCATTGTCTAGCATCTTATCAAAAACAAGGTACAATCAACTCACAGGTTGATCCCACACAGCCCGGGGCTGTAATTACAACAGGCATGTATTTGAATATAGCCTTTACAGGTGCAATAAATTACACTGAAACAGCTGAGGATGGAGGTTGAACTGTAACGGGCTGCCATACTTTTGGTATTAGCCACGCCAAAAGCTGTCATTAAAATAGGCCTCAGTATTTATGGTGTTGGGTAGTGGAGGCCTTGCTAAGATTCTGATGAATGAACTTCCAAGGACAGGAATAGCTGTCAGTCTGAAATATTTATCAGTCTGAACTCTCTCTGCGATTCATGCCATGGTTTGGCTGCCTCCATTTTTCTTCCCGTCTGGTTGCTTTGAAGCTCAGGTTTCCCGGGCACCAGGTATTCAGCACGGCTGAGTCCTGTGCTACCTCCTGTCCCTGGGGCCATGTTTCGGGGCTCACCAAAGGAATTCCTTCTCCCTGCACTGCAGGAGATGGAGGCCATGTCTGGATGACTTCATGCCTCCCCCAGCGTGTGTCCTGATGCTGCCTTTGCTGTGGGATTCCCACATCCTTCTGGCTAAGGAGAGGTCAAAGGAGCTTCAAGGCGTGCAAATATGATCGGCACTGCAGCCTTGGTAGTAGATCCACGCATGAGGGAAGGTGGGTTTGCTGAATAGGCTTCAGAAAAGCCTGAGAACCAGGATTTCTGTGCAAAGGCACAGCCTGATCTCACCAACTGGGAGTTTCTGCGCTCCTCAGGTCTCCAAGGCACCCAGAGCTTGCAAGTTAATAAAAGTCTAAACATTATCTTCTGAAAGAGGGGATGAAAACTCCCAGTGAATCACCTGCAGCAAATGCCAGCAAAGCACGTTTCCTTGAGGTTTCTTGAAGCTACCTCTGAAAGGTCAGATTTCTCAGTGAGACAAAAAGCCCTCTTCTCCCTCCTAGCTGTTCCATCAATACTTGTTTTTTTCTCTCCATTTATTTTTACCCTCCTGTTCAGGAAAACATACATAAAGAAGAAAAAAAAAAAAAAAAAAAAAAAAAACCACAGCTTCCCATGACGGCAGCTAAGTCCAAAGCTCAGTCTTAAACTAAAAGCTCAGTCCAAAGACCCCAATAGACTTTGAGAGCAATAGAGGAGGTGAGGAGACCCTAGTGATGATCAGGGCAATGCAAAGTCAGCCATGAAGTTGGGTGCAGAGGGAACAGCTGATATTCTCCAGTCAGAAGCAAAGCATGGGGCTTGTCCGGACATGTTTCCTTCAGGGGTTGGATGGGGCTCTGAGCACCTGATGAGCTCAGCTGTGGGTGCCCCTGTTCATGGCAGGGGAGCTGGACTGGATGACCTTTAAACATCCCTTCCAACTCAAACAATTCTGTGATTCTGTGACTCATTTGGACTCGTGCCACGGTGGTCACCTCAGATCTGATGGCTTCTTCCAGCAGCCAGCTCGCAGGGTCTGAGTGTGGGCAAGGGGGAAGAAGGCCTCACCTCCTGGTGAGAGAGCAGGAGCTCTGCAGAGAGGACGTGACTCCTCTCTCACACTCATGCACTTAATTACTCTCCGCTGAGTTAATCATGCAATACAGTTCAGGGGTAATATTCCTTAACCACCCCACTGGGCCCTCAGCAATACCTCCAGCTGTGGTACACCTCCACCTGCTGACACCATCCCGCCCTTTTCCCCATCTCCGCCTCATTCCTCTCTCGGTAGTTATGGCCTTTGTCCAACAAAGCACTTAAACAGGTGTTCCCCTGAGCAAGTAACCCAGCCTTCTCCATGCAGTGAATCTGGAAGCCCATGCAGGAGGCATCTGGCCACCTCTGCCCTCTGCATACCTGGGGTTTTTTGGTGTAGAAAAGCACTGGGGCCACGGGCAGAGCAGATGGGAAACCCTTGGCTGATCTTCTCACTGTGCTCTGCAGTCCTGACATCTGCTCGTGTGTGACAACAGGAATAAATCACTGAGGATTTCCTGCTCAGATTTGGGGAACATGAATACTGCTGAAGTCCTTTGGTTTGCTCAGCCCAGGGAAGGGGAGGCTGAGGGGAGGCTGCATGGCAGCCTACTGTCCCCTCATGGCCTACAGCTTCCTCATGGCCTACATCCCGCCCCATGGCAACCTACAGCTTCCTCATGGCCTACATCCCTGCCATGGCAGCCTACAGCTTCCTCATGGCCTACATCCCCCTCATGGCAGCATACAGCCCACTCATGGCCTGCAGTCCCCTCATGGCAGCCTACAGCTTCCCCACAGGGGCAGAGAGGGGCAGGCAATGATCTCAGCCGTATGGTCTGATTTTTGGGACTTGATGATCCTTATGGGTCCCTTCCAACTATGATTCTGTGCTTCTATGAAGTGTCTGAGCCCTCCATGCAGAACATGATTCTTGCTGCCAAAATGTCTCCTATGTGACCAGAACCAAAACCTCTGCATTTCACCCCAAAAGCACCAGACTCAAGGTTAGCTCCATGCACCAGTGCAGTATCTCTGCTGCACAGCTTGGTAACAAGCCGCAGATAAGACAGTGGGGCTTACATTTCAGGACTTAAATATTCAATTAATCAATGGAATATTCCATTAGTGTAATAATCACTTGGCATTGGCTGATCTATAGGTACATCTCAGCTGGGCCTCGCAAATTGATTTCTGATGAAGTTCTAATTGACTGCACAGGCAGAAGAGGACCTGTCTGAGCATATTGAAGCGGGGCCTGCAGAGGCTGTGGCAGTACCACCTCCCCACAAGGAAGGGGAAGGAGAGGGGGAAGGTGTGATTTATGCCCCATTTATCACAGCAGCCACTACCCTATCCTGTTTTATTGGTCCCAAGTGAAGCATGAGAGCTTACAGCTTTAATGTGGAAATTTGCAGGCAGCTGGAGACCCCCCTGAGCTGCTGACAGCTGCTTGTCACTTGTGCAGTGGGTGCCGGGGGGACCTTAAATACTGAACCTCTCAACATGGGATGCAGCCGTGGATCAGGTCACATTTGAAGTGCTGAGGTTTCCTTCAGAACTCCCCACTTTCCATAGAGCCATACCAGCAAAGCCATGGGAGTTTCTTCCCTACTGATGTGGTTCGGATCCTCTAGGAATTGGGATGCATGGAGGAGGCAGCAAGTCTTCCTTGGCTATCCTGGAGCCCTGAACTCTGTATGCTGCCCTCCCTGAGCCTGCTGACAGCATGTCGCCTTTGCAAAGGTATGGGCTTTGTCATGCAAGTTTGTGGGCACCTTGGGTTATAACTCCAAAGTGTCTCCAAGGATTCTACCATAAGGACTTATCCAAACTCTGTCCCTGCAGCTTGGTTGTGCACTTCTCTTGCCAGGGTAGATGCTGTAGGAGAGCCTAGGAGAGGTATATGATGCACCTGTAGGTACAGACACACAGAATATCATAGAATATCCCAAGTTGGAAGGGACCATAAGAATCATTGAGTCCAATGTGGAGACCCCAATTTCCACCCTGGTAGGACAAGGCTGCCTGGAGATGTGTGTTGCACCAGAGCGTGGCTCTCCAGTGGAGGTCCGTGCAGCCTGACTGACAGCCCACTTTTGCTGCTGAGAACATCACTTGTGACCTTCTGGCTTCCTCTGAGCTCTCCTAGTGGGAAGAGGACAGTATGCTGGGTCTCTGAAGCATGCCTGACTCTGCTTCTCCTGCAGCATGCATGGGGAGCTGACGGTTGAGCTGGGCGTGAGGAAGGTGATGGATAGTGATTTCATGAAAACTGAAAACAACAGCATCAACAAAACCAATCAGTGCATGTATGGCTGGCTGCTGAATTTTACGAGAGACAGCTGTGTTTTTCAAACACACAGAAGTGACTGTAACTTCCTCTTCATCCTCTACCTACATTAACTTAAGAGACAGCCAGGTGCTTAAAGGTTACTTGGTAGGCAATGACTGTTCTGTAAAGGGCTACTCATCTCTAACAGAGATAGCTTTTCTTTTATTGAACATCATCCAGAGTGGCTGAAACCTGATAAAAAAATCCAGAGTGATAGCTTTCTTTTTTTTTTTTTCCCCTTCCTATTTCCAGTGAGGAATAATAACCAGCAAAATAAAAAGGCAATTGTCTCGCTGCATGCACTGCTCTAAGCAAAGGCTTTGTGTAGCAGGGACTGCAGCTTAGGTAAATGCCCAATTAGAAAGATTTTGAAGAAAGACCTTTGAGTCAACATTTCTGAGCATGTCCCCCCCCCACCACCACCATTTCCATTTCCACTATTTCTAGCCTCATCTATTTGTTATATAGGAAGGAGATTTAAGAGGATGAAGCTGCATGTGTAGGGCTTAGGTGACTGAATTATCCCTGGGAAAGTCAGGTTTGGGTAGAAAGTGGCAATATTTAGGGAAATGGCTTAGTGGGCAATATTGGTGGTAGGTGGACACTTAGACTGGAGGATTTCAGAGGTCTTTTCCAATCTTAATTATTCTAAGATTCAGTGATTTTATGATTCTATGAATATGGTTTTGTGTGGTGGTCTCTGGGACGTGGGGATGTGCGAGACACCTTAGGTTGATTCTGCTTCCTTGCAGCAAGGAGAAATGCACTGAGATTTAAGCAAAAGGGGTTTCTGGCTCCCCAAAAAATGGAAATAAATTCTACATGGGGATGATGATTCCTTTTCACCTCAAACCTAGGGTGACAAGCTGGGAATCAAAGCCTTTCTGTGGTCGTAGCTGCGGGTTGCTTCAGAGCAGCCTTGACTGATGAGGTTTGACTGATTCCTAGTTTGTTTGTTTTTGTTGTTTTCCAAATGAGTGTTTTTAATTACTCGATGAGCTGAGCCAGAAATACAACCAGCAATGGAAATGCATCTGAGCGGGGCTGCAAATGGGGTTGACGAAGCCCACACTTATGGCACGTGGGGACGTTCACCTGCACAGGAGACTCATTTCTCACCACCCCTTGGGCACCACGAAACGTAGAGATGCGATGCACACTGAGAGGAGTCCTCTCCAATCCTTAGAAAACCCACCAGGGTAGGATTTGGCCATACCCACGAGCATCTGGTATATATATCTGCTATAGAAAGAGCAGACCCTGATCTTCAAAGCTGTCAGCCCTATTTTTACCCACAACATGAAGTTCAATTAAAAATTACATTATATCTCTCCCAGATATATGTTTCTCTCGCTTGTCTCTCTCCTTTTTTTGCAAGCTGCACGACATATGGGGCAACCACGCTGCGTGTGCTCAGAAAGCGTGTCCAGTCCTCAGCATGTCATAGATTCCCACACAAATATGGAGGCTATTAAGTAGAAGTTATTAAGTGTCACTGCTAATATACTGGAATGTGACAAGGAAGGATTTATTTTTATGCTAGTGCCTCGGCCATCAGAGCAGTGGTGGGTGCATGGTTTTTCTCCACTGTTGGAGCTCATCAGAGTGGTTTCATTGACCTCTGCCTCCCATTTGGTCCCTGCTTGGGATGTTCTTGGGCTGGAACCAATGATGTGGTGTGGTTTAAACTTGGAAAAAGTGACACTGAACATTGGAGAACATCAAAACCCACACAGAGAAGCAGATGTGGCCCAAGTGCTCATCCTGAATTGAAAGAGGCCACACGGCCCAGCTGAGTTATGGACCAATGCATGGAACCACTTCTGATAAACCACTTCTCAACTTCCATTTCAGGGATGGGCACTGGAAAACAATGGTTTGTGTAAGCACTGCAGGTTGTTTAATCCTTCCATCCCCAACGCACCTCTGGCTGAAGACCATGCCTGGAGTCAACTTTTCTCGTCAGAAGGTGAATTTCAGTCTTTCTAATAAAAACACTCCTCCATGTTCTGCACTGTTTTCTGGGTGATGAAGTGCAGTTCCTCTCCTAAATGAAGCTATAGGCAGTTTATTAGCCTGCCTAATTAACCCATAATCAGCGTTTCGTTCTCCTTTAATCACAGGCTGCTCACACCCTCGGTTCACAGAGTGCAACCACGCTATAGCACATGTATTTATAAAGGGAAAAAAACATGACATGTTCCACATGCCGTGACCTCTATTTACAGGGATAATGTCAGTGCATGCAGGCATGTGGTATGGCTGGGGATAGAGTGCTGGGGTGGCTGCAAGGCTGACTTGGTGCATCCGGGTGGCGGATGGCTGGCTGTCATTGCTAGTTAGTACTGGTTTGGGATGTAGGCAGCTGGGGATGGAGCAGTGCCTCCTATCTCCATCCCTGCACTGTAGGACTGTCTCCCAGTAATCTAGCTTTCTAGCAGTGATCCTTCCACACATCTACACCACATCTGCTGAAAACAACACATTCCTCAGACAACACCTGTGCCTTTTCATTTGTTAATTCTTCCTCTCCTTGTACGCCCGATGCCACCTCCCTCAGCACTGCCTCCTGCCCTTACAGATCCTCATGGGTGGATGCTCAGTCCTCCGCTGTAGTCAAACAAAATAGGCTCGGCTTTCTTAACATTTCCTTGTAAATCAGGTTTCTGATTATTGCTGCTGCCCCCTGAACTCCCTCCAATTTGTCACTCCATTCCTGATGCTGCGGTGCGCCGACCATGAAGAGACAATGTTTGAAAACATCCTCAACCCGGGCGGCGATCTAACGAGGCAGTGTATAAAAATATCGTTACATGGTGAGCTGAAGGCATTGTGCAGCTCTGTAATCATTTTCAAGATGGTAAAATCATTCTGCAAGGACAGCCTGTCTCCACTCTGATAAAATCAGGGCCAGAAAAGCAGTCCGGCTTGGAGGAACAAATTGCAAACTTGTTTTATTTATTTATTTATTTATTTTCTGGCCAGGATTTATTTTTAAATAAGGGAGCTGTCATAAAGTGGGACAGCTGTTGAGAAGATCAGGTATGAATAAAACCATTCCTTCCAGCCTGCTCGCCCTCTCCACGTCCACAAGATCTGTTTTGTACGGATGGAGATGGAGAAAATGCATCATGCCAAGAAGATGGCCAGAAGACGGATCATAAGTTGACATCTGAGCCTGGGGTACTGCTAGAGACCATGGAACCATAGAATAATTTGAGTTGGAAGGGACCCTTCAAAGCCATCTGGTCCAACTGCCCTGCACTGAACAGGGACGCCTACAGCTGATCAGGTGCTCAGAGCTCCGTCCAGCCTGACCTGGAGTGTCTGCAGGGATGGGGCACCCACCACCTCTCTGGGCAACCTCTGCCAGTGCCTCACCGCCCCAATTGTTTAAAACCTATTCCTTACATCCAATATAAATCTCCCCTCTTTTAGTTTGAAACTATTTCCCCTTGTCCATTTGAGATGAGTCCAGCTTGATATCCTTCACTTTGCCCATCTCTGGGGCACCCAGATGTTAAAGGCTTCACAAAACAGCCCTAGCATCCTCCCACCCTGCATTCTCCTGGCTTCTCCCAACTCATGTGCGCTGTGTGCTTTGCTTCTCTTCCTCCCCATTATTTTCCTTCCTTTCATCATTCCTGCCTCATATGCCGGGAAAAGGTGAATTTAATTCTAGGCTAATGAAATGCGTAATGTATTTCTTGAAGAATTGCAGTCTGAGTTAGGAGGGTAATACTGCCTTGCGCTGAACCTCTTCTGGTGGTTTTTGAAATTATTTCTTTATTTTTCTCTCTCTGTCTTTCCCTTTGTCCTCGTAAACACATATTATGCAACTGCTGTGTGCGCTTACCGAGTGCTCAGAACGTTGTCCTCAATGGCCACTGTTTGGGTTCATTTATGCCGCATTGGGCGTCACTGTTGGAGTAGATCCAAAGTCCTGGTGATGTAAATCTTCTTGATTCGTGTCTCTTCCTTAAAAATAAATAAATAAATAAAATAAAGAGAGGGAGAGAGAAGGAATTTAAAAAAAAAGGAAAAAAATGTAGTGAATCCCAAAGAGAGAAGGTTTCAGGACAGTTTGAACCCATCGCTCGCTCCTGGCAAGGAAGGCCGGGATGATTTGGGGTTGGTTAGCACAGATCTTTCATCTGTTTGCAGAGAGAAGGAAAATTAAATCTCATGGCCTGTTTGTGAGAGGAAATTGCCCAGAATAGCTCTGACAGAATAAGCTATTCCACAATAGCTCCCCATGCGGACACTCGAGCCACTTTGTTCCAGGCTAATTAGTGTGCTTCCAAGCGGAGTAATTACTTTGGAAGGGAAATCTCTCTTCTCCCACAAAGAGTGTCTACACAGACATAGTAGCTATTTGGGAACGGCACGAATGGGCCATTGCTGCTCTGTTGACCAGCATTGGCTTGTTGACACATCTTGGGCTTGGAGAGGTCCCACCTGCAGGTGAGGTACTCTGGGGGATGTTTGGAGAAGGGCTGGGGGATGGAGATAGCACTGTGGTGCACCTATCTGGTTGTCTAGGTGAGGTGGGCTCATGTGGAGTCCTCCAATGCTTCCTTATGCATCCCAGAAGGGATGATTCAGAAATCAGAAAAAAAATAACACCGATCCTGTTGTTTCATGTACCTTTTTTTTCCCCCCCTTTCATTCCACAGCTTTATGGCCGTGTTATTAAATGTCTGCTCTTAGGTCTTATTTTTTCTCTCAGAACGTCTCACTTTTTTTTTTTCTGAAAGCATTTTTTTTTTCTCACCTACTTTGCTACTGACTCACTGGAGAGACTAGATTTAGTCTAAACGTTTCTCAAGGGACTGCCTGCTGTCTCACATGGCTCGTTCCTCGTAATTCATAGGGATGTTCTGTTCATGAAAGATGAGGAGGAAGATGTGGCCACGTTGCCAGCTTTGGTGTCGAAGCCCTTGACAAGTTTTGGTCTCCTGGAGATGGATGCTGACCTCCTTGCTGCTTCCACCAGGTTTGGTGGAGGCTGACTCAGCTTATGCCAGGGGTCCCAAGAACAAGTCTCCTGGTGATGACTGGTGTAAAAACATCCTACCCACCATTTCTCCTGCAGCCGGTATATATTTGCACTTGCCTTGTTGTTTTTGAGTTGGGCCTGGCAAAATATTGATGTTAAGGAGAATGGAGAAATGACAGAGGACATCTGATTTACGGACATGGTTTAATAGGCATGGTGTTGTTGCACTGATGGTTGGACTAGATGATCTCAGTGGTCTTCACCAACCTTAATGATTCTATGATCTTAGAGTCCACCCCCAGCTGCTCCAGGACTCTGCTTACCTTCATGGATAGCTATTACCCAGGCCAAAGCAAACTCTTAGTTACACTGTTCTCTTACCAGGAGCTGCTGAGAGTCTTAGCCCCAAACTCTTGCTCCTTGCACATTTTAGAGGGTGGCAAAGTCCTACTCTGCTTTTCTGGAGTCTACGGCCCCTTACTACTTGGTTATCCTTCCCTCAGGGCTTAGCCCAGAGAATGTGGTGCTCTGGGATTCGGAAAGGGTGAAAAGAGGCTCCCGGAGGGCTGGATGTTCCACGCTACATCCCTCCCCCCTGGAAAAAGTTCAAAACAACTCCATAAGCATTTTAGTGTCAGTTGGAGAGATTCTCCATGGCCGTAAAGCCTGGCACGGTCTATAATTACACATGATCTGCCCACTCCGGAAAATTGATACTTACATGGTCCGCTGGGCCCTGTGTCCCTGAATTGCTGTCAAAATGCAGATCAGCTATTCCCAAGGGAACGCTGAACCTTCCTTCCAGAGAAGCACTAAAAGAAAATGGCTGGGAACTTTTTTTTTCCCTTTAGTGAGAACGTCTCCTTAAGCTCAGACTCCATGGGGTCCAAGAGAGACTCCGTGATGGGAAATAAAGTGACTTCCCCATATACCTGGCTGAGAAAAGTTCCCTGCTATTAGGAAGCCTTTGGGGTGGGCTTGTGAGACATGAAATTGCTCAGATGTGATTGTGAATCCTGTGCTGTGAATTCTATGGGTGTGCAGGGCTGGGGCCAGGAGTGGATGGAGGGAGGTGGGGATCTGAGCCACCAGCTCAGAGTTGCTGCCTCTTCCAATGGGATCTGGAGTCCAGGCTGGGCGGTGGGGCAGGCTTAGGGCACATGTGGAAAGTTTACAAGCTGGTGTCCCTGAGGAGACTGTCCTCTTGTGCTGGCTTAGATGTCCTCGTGCTAGTTAGACGTTACCGTTGCAGATAACTAGTTGTCGCCTTGCTAAACCTGCTGTTCCCTCCATCCCAGCCATGGACCCTCTCTTTAGCCAGTGGAAGAGACAAAACAGAGGAAAACAACTGCACCAACAGAATTGAGAGAGAAGGTTGTATCAGTAGTAGAACCAGGCTACTTGATCTACAAGGTTCTATCCACGGCCGCATGTCTATAGGGACTGGTCATACCCCATACTGCTGGGCATCTTGTGTCCCTAAAATGAA
>PPHD01023432.1:0-12467 GCA_002909625.1 Bambusicola thoracicus
CCAGAAAATTAGTTTCCAACTTAAATATGTAACACTTACTCTTTCACCACCCACAGTTTATTTGGAGTTGACCTTGCCTCATAACAAGAGAAGTATGACCCAGAAAAACACAGAAATCCAGAGATTTTTTGAGTTACTCCAATCTTCACAAATTCTATCCTTCACATGTTAGCTACAAGAAATGTCTGCCGCAAGTATTTCTAGAAGCATTGTCACCAGTTCATATCACTTTCAATATTAAGAATACTTGAACTTTTGACCAAAAATCCTTTAGCATTTTCCAGGGCATATGAACCAGTTTCCTCTCCAAAAATCAGTACATTTGCAACATTACGTTTACAAAAGTTTAAACGAACAGAGGAAGTTTTTGCTTTCTGACAAGTGAGTGAAAGCCACATATACAGATCAGAAAAATGGAGTTCGATCTCCTATCCCACTTACGGTTATAAAAAAAAAAATTGGTCCTTGCAGTTACTCCATTTAGTGCATTGAACCAAGGATTATGTTGCCTTCACTTTTTCACCTGGTAGCTAGAATTACTATTCTCATCTTGAATATCATCATCCTAACCATCATTAATCTTCTTTTCTAAAGCAATGCAAAGTCTCCCAGACTTTTAATTCACTTCAGTCCTCGTTTCAGAAGGATAAGAGAATAGAGAAGTTCAGTTGGAAGGGACCTTCAGAGATCGAGTCTATCCAGTTCCTCCATATCTTTGTGTGCGTGCCCAAGGCACAAGTGCTCACTATACTAAGCAGTGACTCCACCACACAGCAGCCTCTGAAACAGGCAGAGATTGTAATGGATAATGACAAGATAGGCAAAGCATTTTCATTCTACAGACAGGACAAATTCCCTGCCAAAGGCTGGGTTGCTGTAGAGAAAAATAGTGTGCTCTGAGCAAGTTTGTTTTTTTGTTTGTTTGTTTGTTTTTAATCCAATACCAATTTTTTCTCTTTTGCTTCCAAGCACTTCTTCCCACTATTGCTATTCTGTCTATTAACCTAAATATGAACAAAAAAGTTTAAGAGCTTCTCAGCAGTAGCTATGACTATTGCTTCAGTGCTTCCCAGTGTGATGAGGAAATTGATGCCAGCAAACATTAGCATTTGTCTCTAGGGCACGTTTTATGAGAAAGCATGCAAAGGGCAAGAGACAAAAGCTATGGCCAAGTGAAGGAAGTAACAAGGTGCACACGAACTAACATCAGTGTTCACTTTCCAAACAGCTAGCACAGGTCATATATTAGAAAAAGCATAGGATCACACAAATATAACCTTACCAACCTTAACTTGTGGCAAAACTTCCAAAATGTGTTTTTGCCACAGATGTTTCACAAAGCTACCCTTGTTTTTTTTTCAGTTTTTCACACAGACAGAAATAAAGCATTTCAGTTTGTTATGTTACTTGTCTTAATGCTGCAAAATTCAGTTTAAAAGACAAAAAACTTAGTATTTATAGCTTATCTGCATTGAAACAACTCAGTGCACATCTGCCTAACAGCAATTTTTCAAAGCTGAAAACAAATTTCAGATTACATATGAAAGCCTCAGAAGGCTTTTCACTTTTTACTTCTGTGGTGCGTGTCGGTCTTTTTCTTATTTGTTTAAATATTGGGCAGCTTCTTCACATGTGGTTGGTTTGTTTGACATTGGAAACATCTGCAAAAGTTTTGACAGTACAGCACAAGATACAGACTGTATTCCTGTATCAGATTTGTCCCCGTTACAATAGGTTGGGATTTACAAGACAAATACAGAACCAGCAACGTTTAAAATTTGTTACCAGATACTTTTCAGAACTCTAGCTGTAACACTTCACAGTATATAAACATTTGGTAAATGTGATACAAAATACAGATTCAATAGAGAAAGATACGTGCTACTGATCTGAATTATGTGCAAGTCAACTAAGGTTGCTTATTCTTTCATATACCTGTCTGTAGCATAGAGCTTTAAAGCAGTGCAGATTACACCTGCATATTTTAAAACAGTCATTTGTAAACAGTGTTTTACCACATCGCTTAGTCTCTCCCCCAGTTATTTTTCTGGACAGCAAAATCACCACTTACTTCACAAACAATGTTGTATGTACCTGAACTGTGGCGCCCAGGAATTACCATAACAGAAAAATATGAAGATGGTGAGATTTCCAAACTGTCCTGAGCATATAGTAACTACAAGCCAGTCTGGTGTTACTGACCATTGCCAATGTCTTGATACAATCCAACTACACACAAAAAACAAATAGTTCATTTATGGTACTCTGAAATTCAATGTACGCTCCTGGTGATGTACAGTCCTCTAAGCAGTAGAGGATCAGCTTTGATTCATTCACCTCAACTGTTAAATGATCCTACCTGTGCCCATATCTGATCAGTACTATTGCTTTCTCATACCGAAGTATGATTTCTCACACAAACAATCTCACGGAACAGTATATCAATACACACAGCCAGTAGAAGAGTTACTCGTGAAGTGGTAAAGTAAATTTTGTTGACAATGTCTACAAAACTGGTTTTGACCTTTCACATTCACTTAATACCAACAAATGTGACAAAGTAAAAAGTCTCAAAACATTTTGGAGAGGGTTTTAGACTTCACATCAAGCTGCAAGTGAGAGCATACCACCATTTTTCAAGATTATAGAATTTCTTTCCAAAACCTTAGGCCTTTCATAACTGCTCAGGCCTGCTGTGCTCACACCTCTCAGATAAGCAGGTCTTTTTTCTTCCCCACGCTTCACTATATATGCCTGAAAAAGCATAAAATATTCAGTAATATTTCACATCTACTTTCCTAATGTAAATGACAACATCAGGCAGACAAACAAAAATAAAACAAGAACAAACAAGGACCTCTTCGTTATGTATATAAACGGAGCTACAGCTTAAAATGCACCCGAATCAGGAAAATAAACAGAACATCTCTAAAAGACAGAGCTCACTTTCATGTATCCAGGGCTGCTAAAGCTTTTAGCTAGAATTACAGCATTTGCTGCATATACAGATTCCATTTCCTGCACATATTTCATTTTTCTTTTTAGAAAACAAGTCCCCAAAGTGCTCCAAATCTGATGTTTTTGTCCTCTAAATTCAGTGGCAGAGCAACAGCTACAAACCGGAGAACTGAGGCAGGATGTCCTTTCTGGTCCAGTCAGTATTCTTCCACCCATTCTCATATCAGACTTCCTTGCAAATGAAAAGAACGGCATTTATCCCAGAGGATGGGGTGGAGGACAGCTCTGATCATTGATTTGCGTGATTAAAAACCCTCTCAAATTTTGTTCAAACCTTACATTCCTGAGAGGTACTAACAAAGTAAGCTCAAGGCAGTCCTTTGGTTTGTGTTTTTTTTTCTTTTTTTTTTTTTTTTAATAGTAGTAGTTTTTTTTCTTGGCAGATAAAAACAACTGTGGAGTTGAGAAAAGTGCCATAAAATTAACTTTGTAACATATAAAGGTGCAACACAGGATAACAGTTCAGTAATCTGAAAAAGTAATCTTGTGTTAATGGGTGGGTCTCATTTTCTTCAATCTTAAAGCATATGGCTGCCTTCCAAAAATCAAGGAAGGACTGCATCTTGCACAACAAGTACAAAGGCACAAAAATACACAACTTAACTAACACTTTTGACATTCAAGAGAAGCTGAACTTGTATCTGCATTTTTCCCTCTCCCCTCCAAGTGGAGCCACGCATCAGCTCTCGCCAGGTACTCCCCCAGCGACACTTAAGAGCACCTCATCTCTGCTCCCATGGACTTCCCCAGCACGAACCAAAGCTTTAAGGGGCAGAAGCAGGCACCAGAAATGGCAGCAGGACACATGACAAGAGCCCATACAATTCAAGCTACTTTAGATCATGCTTTCTTCCTCAGAAGAGCAGTCACACCTCACAGCCACCATCCTCCTCGGAAGCTGCAGTTTACTGCTTCATTATGAGAAGTATGGTGCTGTCATCTACCTCACAATACTAAGCAGAGTTAGCTTTTAAAACTGAGATTGAAGTTAGTCAGATGGAAATACTATCAAATTAACAGCAACAGCTTCCTATGAGGATTCTAGGTGCATGATTACAAAGTATTCTCCTTTTGCCAGTGAAGGAAAAGGAGAGGGCAAGAAAACTGACTTCAGGGAAATGGGATAAGGAAAAGGAAGACTGACAGATACAGCCAGCCAGAAGACATCGACTGCAATGCTTGTACATCAAAAATAGCACTTGCTGAATTAGCTGATATCCGCAGTTTGACCTCATTACTTGCACAGAAAAAAAGCCAACATTACATATAGTATTTGGAAGCCATCACATGTGTCCCTAGAGAGTAAAGAAATATAACTTCCAGGCAATGAAAAAAATCTACATTCAGCTTCTTTCTGTTAGTTGTAAGGGTGAAAATAAATCCACGGCACCTAATGGAAAATGAGACTAGAATTTCAGTCCTGGTTTTTCCAAATCTGGAAAAATTAAGAGTGGAATAATAATAATAATAATAATAATAGAAACAACACAAAGAAAGGTAGGTTCCATGCACTTATGGACTCGAGAGACCATTTACACACTGATAAGACTGATAAATGCAATACATTTTTCTCAATTTCTAGGAATCTTAGCATTATACAAAGTTCAAGTATTTTTGAGAGCAACTGCATTGAGTGTTCAGCGGTTGTTTTAATACAAATGATGAGGCTAAGAAGCTCCACTCAGATGGCTTATGTTTGACCATAAAAGTTGATGAAATCCACTGTCACAAAATTATTTGATACCATTTGATCTCAGGAGTTTTCATTATTGCGTAAAGAGAGTGATAACATCCTGGGTGGCCCTGCTTGATCAGGGTGTTGGACCACAGGGCCTCCAGAAGTCCCATCAACTTCAGTCATTCTTATTCTGTGAGGAGGCATAATATTTAAACAGGTTTTTTTTAGACTTTAACTTTCTTATTACCGACGTCATATTAGCTGAATAGGCTACAGCAAACAATTACTGCCATTTGCTACTGCTGCTTCCACTGAACTCATGACTACACAAGCCCCTGGAACCAATATCTCAACTTCTGCATCAGTCAGTGATAAGATCTATACCTGCATAAACGCTGATCATCTTCCCCAAATATTCACCATGTTCATAAAACAGTGCTCACCTTCTTTAAACATCAGAAGCCAACTGCTTCAATGTCAACTGTTTAGAATAATCCTAGAGTATGTCGCTCAGTTAAGGACATTCATTTCTCTATATAGGCAGCTTCAGCAGTTTTCAGCATAAAAACTTCTGAACTTATGGTAAGAAAAAAATTAATTACTGAACTATTCTACATAGAAACTGATCAGCAGTGGATACTCAGCAGTTATTTCAGATCTTTTTTTCTAGCAAAAAAAAAAAAAAAAAAAAAAAAGGCCAAGAGTCAAAACAGATCTTAAGCTTCAAAGCTACTTATATAAACAAGCACAAACACAGTATTTTTCAAATAGCTTTGAAAAGTACCAGCAAGTTTTCTGTAAAGGCTGTATTCGGTTGATTTTTCTCAGAGCTGATGGGTTACAGGCTTTTCTTGATTTTACTCATTTCATTTTCCTAAAGAATGTCATGCAGGTCCTATTGCTCGAGTCTAAAAGCTGTATTTCAGCAATAACAAGACACAAAAAAGGAGATTAATCTGGCTTTTCTTTTTTTTTAAGCAGGATGAGAGGGAGGGAGAACAACAGAACACAGGGGAGAAAGAAGAGAATTGCTACAAATATATTTGCATAATGGTTCCTTTGACTATACAGGATGTACTGAAATGGTTTGTAACTGCTAACTCAGTCAAGATTTTTTAGAAAGACTATATACAGGAGAATAAAACTAGGAAATAACTATATACTTTGAAAAAACTTCACCAAAATTCAGAGGCAAATATCTTTGCATTCTATAGCACGCTTCCAAGTCCTATTCATCTACCATCCACTGAAACCAATTTATTTTTAACGCCAAATTTTAATGTATTATGAACATCCTACCTCCTCCTTCCTTGTGATTGTATATACTATATCACAATATTAATAATTAACCAGGCTCTTTCTCCTTATGTCCATAGCTTATTGGCCACAGCTAAAGGTAGAGCCATTTTTTGCTCTTAGAACTGAGCAGTACGTAGGGGAAGAACAAATTCTCTCTCAGCATCCAAATACTTCAGGCAGAATTGCCAATAGCAGCATTAACAAATGTAATGTGTTGAACTAGATGTTAAGTGATTTATCATATGCCTACTTAGTTTAACTTACAAAAGCATAAGAAACCTTATATTATCTAATAAGATGGACAATTTAATGATTTTAAAGGACACAGCCGATCCTTCCCAATCAATTACTGTCAATTAATGCCAGTTTCTGACTATAAAGCCACTGTTAGGTCTAGAAGTGTCTCTTATCCCTTGTGTTTGGGAAGACTGAACGATCTAAAATACTTCACTTAAACCCTGCCTGCTAAACAAATCTTCTGTTATTTTTAAGCCGCAAAATACGGGATATGCATGGCAGGCAGCAAACTGTAATTAGTAACTGTAACAAATACATCTTCACTTTTTTCAAACATAAGCCTATCCTTCCAAAGTGAGGCGAAGCTGATATATCTAAGCTGATAAATCTAAGACCATAGATTTTATTACAAATTCCACATTAACATAATTTCTAGCAATCACCAGAAGATGAGAAAATGTTCATCTTTTGCTGCTATCAAAGTAGTGTGGACAGTTTTACAGAAGGTTAGCTCAATATTACCACCACAAACAAAAAGTTAAGGTACAATTCAAACAATTCAGTAGATGGCACTCTTCCACCAAAATCAAAAAAAGGAAACTGTCATAATATAAACAAATGATTACCTTCAGGCTGCAGTGCTTACTTTTAATATGTAAGAAATATCCCAACTTGTAAGCTTTTAATTTTTTTTTCCATAGAGTTTAGAAAAATAATTTTTTTTTACATGCAAATATACTGAAGCATTACAATACTTTGTCATAATGCCATTCTACCTCTCCATTTTTCCAGCCATTTGTGCTATTAAAGAGTCTACTTCATACCACCAAAATAGTTGTATATCCATTTTTTAAAAATAAGCTTATGCAGCATTTTAACTTCATTAGTGAGCACTTTGCTTTATTTAGTTTAAGTTGTATTAATAAATAGCGTCAAAGAATCGGTGATCATTGGAACAATCTAAATTAAGCTTCAAGATAAAAACTGGCATTAAGCATGCAATTCTTTAACATTTTTAAATGTAGGTATGCCATTAAAAATAAAGCTTCTTTTTTCATCTCAGCTCTTTGTTTAAAAGTTTGCGGGTGGCACCTTAAATCCTGTTCTCATCGTACTTGAAGAGTTCAGATGGATCCTTCAGCCACAAGAAATGCATCACTCTTCACTGAAAAGAATTTCAGTGAGAGCACTGAACGAAGCAGTACAGCTCTGTACAGGCCGTGGATGTCAAAGAGCTTCTTTAAGATCAGGGAGCACAGTGTGCATGAAAGTACCCAGTTTAAGACAACAAGAGGATGGAAACCAGAACATTAACAGAAAAGCACAATCCAAGGTAGCGTTCCAAAGTACATTTCCTGCTGTTGTTTCTAGGTTGCATTTTACTGGAAGGAGGCATGCAAATCTACCTTGCAAATCTGGCTTCTATGAGTGAGGGGGTTTTTGATACTTCAGAGAATCTGCTCGTCTTTTAGCCTTGTGTACATCCTTTCCCAGATTCCAAGCAATGCCTGATACTTACGCCAGCACTCATCTGCCCTGCTATTACAAGGGTTTAACTTGCTTGTAATCTGCTCACACTTTCTGTGACAGATGAGCTGTTTTGTCCAAGTTTAACAGAGAGAAAGAAGTCCTGCAGATAGCGTTTTGCTGTAAGCTTTACAAAAATAGGAAGCTGAGAAGAGGAGAAACCCAGATTAGACATACCCCACCAAAAGGGACAGCATTACCTCAACACCCTAAAATAGAGCCTCCGCATAAAATGGTGCAGTCACAAAAAACACTTCTATAGTTACCACACAGGGTAATTCTACTACAGGAGGGAGTCATACGATTCCAGGGTCCAAAGATGCAGTGTCTCCGCTTTCTTTCTCCAGATAAAAGTAAACGAATATCCACATCCTTTAACTCACTTCCTATAACCGAAAACGTTTCAGTAAAAAGGAAAGGAGGAACTCCTCTCTTCATATGACGGCCTGAAGAAAAACATTATATATGGTGATCTATGGTTTTGAGACCTTCCAAGATGCAGAACTATACCTGTTTGTGCTCCCTGACACTTCCAAGATTCCTCCACAATCCTGCAGCTTAACTGAAGCATGAATTCTGCAGGAATGAGGTTGTCTTCATACAAGTCTGCCCTGAAATTTGATAGTTTGAAATGTGATTTATTTTAAGACCAGAGCTTTCCCTTTCCACATAGAGCACTGTTGTGTCCTTCGTTACCACTCAGCTCCCCAAATGCCAAGACAAGACATCTTCATTTCCTCTCCTTTCCCTCATCTCCCCACCACTTGTTTTTTAAAGGGAAAGAGAAGGAAGACAAAATAAACAGGAAGTCTGTACAAAGATTTGCTTTCCTCAGAAACTCATCTGCCTCCAAGAACTATCCCAAAAGATCAAAACAATCCTTGCTCAGTTACAAGTTATTACAAAAATTAGCGATCGTAAAAAGGTGCAATTGCTATTGTTGTCAATCATCCCAGTACTGATATGCACAAAATTAAATGCTTGCTGTTTGTGGTAGACTATCAAAATAGTTCAGAGCTTTACTATGGTTTTAATGTAAAAGCCTGAAATTACAAATGCCAAACTAAGAGGGCTTTCTACTTTCACAAAGGAAATTTCCAGCTGTGGAAAGCAAGGGTACAGAAATGTCATAACAGGAAAATATCCAGGAGTCCAGATAAGAGAAATATATTTTCTGGAACAGGACTCCCCATTCAAATTCAAAATGGTTTCTAAGCAGTAAATTCAAACCTTTAAACTGAACGTGGTAATCTAATCTAGCCAGCTCTCCTACTTCATGTCAGGACAATGTGCACTGATAGCGTAATGTACTGCTTAAAATATTTTGAATGCTTTTAGTGTTACATTATTTTCACTACTCGTTAATAAATAATAAGAAAGAGAAATCAATTAGTTTTGAAATTTCACTTCTGTAACACTTCCCATCAAAAAATACAATACAAAACTGCTGATGCAACTCTTAGGTAACTACTGAAATCTCTAGAAGTTGCAACATGTATATCTTTTACATAGGTTTTGCATGGTAAAGAGT
The DNA here is from genome assembly GCA_002909625.1 of Bambusicola thoracicus. NCBI lineage: Eukaryota > Metazoa > Chordata > Aves > Galliformes > Phasianidae > Bambusicola > Bambusicola thoracicus. Next base: position 9,291 of record PPHD01023432.1, read on the forward strand.
AAAAACCACAGGAAGCTCCGATATAAGCTCAGGAAGTACATATTTAATTGATATCTGTCATACTAAATCACCCGTGATTATGTTCTTTAACACGTTATAATGAAAAAAAAAAAGAGGCAAAACTGTCTTTCCACAACTTGGGTAGAAAATCTCAGAGAATAAGCACTACCGATAAAAGATATTTAAAGAATTTAGCTGTTACCTTAAAGTAACTTTTAATCTAGCTAATTTCTAAAGCAAGAAAAAAAACATAACGGAATGTCTGTTGCCTACCTACAGGCCTCCATAACTTAGATAAAGTTGGATTGTCCTTTACAAATGTAGTCATCCTCTATTTTCAAGACTGACCTCTTTATTACTTTTTCAGATATTAGTATAGTAGAGTGGTAATGATTTAAGCAGAAACTGATAACCTCATTGTACATGTATAATTCTTAGCAGCTCTATGTGAGAAGAAAACTGTTTCAAGGAAAAGATTAGCCTTCTTGACAGTAAAGAATTCCACCAGAACTACACTTGAGTCAAATATGAAGAAAAAACTAATTGTTTTCCCCTACAGAAAGAAACTTCCTTGGGCCAACTGCATGCAGACTAACACACAAGCTTCACAAGTCAGGAAGTGTTTTTCTTGCAGTCAAAATATTCCAACTACTCTTGCATCCAAGGACAAACAAAACCAGTTTGATACGTTAGCACAACATGTCTGATTAGTTCTAGTTTTCCCATGAGCGGCCAAGGTCCCAGCTCCAGCTTCCGAGAGCGGCTGTTTAATCAAGAATCACCAACAATCCCCCACCCCTCCCACATGCATTTCCAGGTCTGCATGACTAAACCTGGGAGAGCTTACTGAGAGTAAGTCACTTACAAAATGACTCTGCTGGAAACAAGGCTGCCTAGATGGTAAAAAAAAAAAAAAAAAAAAAAAAAAAAAAAAAGTGTTTTAATAGAGTCAAGCCCTCTCTCTTTTCACAAATTGCATGCATACACAAATTTGATCCTCTTGAACCAGAAAAGGAATAAGAAGGTTAGACTATTAGACCTAAACTGCTTGAAATAAGAAGCCAAGAATGTACCTGCATTGGAAGAGGCAATTCACAAACAGGTTCTACATTTAACTTGACAGAAGCAGCACAGTACCAACGCACACTTGAAAACTGAAACAGTATTTTTGAGGTAATTTCATGAGGATAAAAGATGACCCACAAACACTGAAATCTATCTACATTTAAAAGAAAGACATGCTATTTTTTGAAAGACAAATGGAGTATTTCCATTAACCAAAGTTTTCCCTGCCATTCAAAATAGCAACTATTAAAGGAAGATTCTAATCTCATCAAATACAAGTGAAAAAGGAACGCTATGTAAAGACCCCTGGGTTAAGGTGACACATGCCTTGCAGTCAAACAGGAAGAAAAAACATATTAAATGGCAATTTTATAAAATGGCTACCCAAAAAGGCAACCAGATAAGTAACACAAGTAAGATACGCCCAATACTGAGTTGCTAAGATATTTTAGATGGCTTCATACTTCAAAAAGTTCTTATTAGGAACTGAAACTCTTTATAAAGACTCTTGTTCACAGTATATGTACACAGACATACTCTACAGGTTCTCTAACATTACTGTAAAAAAAGACAACACAAGACACTAACAAAAAATATCCCCAACTGAAATTAATTTCATTAGCAGTAAACTCTTTCAAAAGTAAGTACATTTGTATCACCTATAATTGTAACCAAGATGTGCTAATTAAGTTTGACACTAAACATTATTTAATGAATCTTTTGTGACAACCATCTCTTTGATTGAGATTTCCTACATAAGGCAAGACTGGATACCTAAAAACATTAATCATTTTTCTGTAGATTAGAACATTACTAAAGTCTTCATGTTGTATTTGGAGAGGTTGTGGATGCCCCGTCCCTGGAGGTGTTCAAGGCCAGGTTGGACGAGGCCCTGGGCAACCTGATCTAGTAAATGGGGTGGTTGGTGGCCCTGCCCGGCAGGGGGCTTGGAGATTCATGATCCTTGAGGTCCCTTCCAACCCAGGCCATTCTGTGATTCGATATAAGATAATACGATAAGATAGTGTTTTAAGAATGATAGTTTAAGAAACTACTTTTTCTCTTCTATCCTTACTCAACACCTTTGGTTTCTGACATTGCTTAACACTCATTCTAATTGCAATAACTTCAGCTACAGATAGAAAACTGAAGGCAGGAACATTACCAGATCGCAATGTGATTATCACACTCGTTTTCATGCCAGCTTCTTTGACATCAAAACTCACCAGTACACCACAACACCCTTGGTATTTTGTCACGCTATACAACAGAAATTGTTTCATCAGCTCTTCAGGCATGAGACAAACGGTGCTCAAGCCGCAAAGACTATTCCCCTGCTAATGAACACGAGAGGTTACAGAATTTTAAACTGCGCTTATAAAAATTATTTGTATTGTGTGAAGTACTGGAAAGGAATAAAGTTTGCATAACCATGCTGTTGAACCACCACAGCTACTGACTTCTTCCCTCTGACGGGAGTCAGAGTTAAGATTACAGAACCACTGTACCAACTGAGACCAGGGGTGCACCTAGCCCAGCTCCATCCACTACAACATCAATACATACTGTTTAAGAGCACACAAGTCTGGTCACTTCTTGCAGCCAATTCCCTTTACATTCTCAACCAACCACTACTGCTGGATTAGGTATACCACAGAGAAATCCTTGTCTAGTCCCTATAGAATCTGTTTACAGACACATCAACTCTTGAGTTTGTCCACACCCCTCCTGCCTGCACTGGTACAACTTGTCTCTACCAACTACCATACCAATAAACTCCACTGCCCGTCATACTCAGATTAAGGAGTGCTTTCTTCTGATGATCACAGGGCTGGAGTACCTCTTCTATGAAGAAAGGTTGAGGGAACTGGGCTTGTTTAGCTTGGAGAAGAGAAGGCTCCGGGGGGAACTTCATTGCGGCGCTCCAATACTTGAAGGAAGCGTATAAAAAGGAGGGGGAACAGCTGTTTACGAGGGTGGACAATAAGACAAGGGGGAATGGTTTTAAACTGACACAGGGGAGGTTTAGGTTAGATATTAGGAGGAAGTTTTTCACTCAGAGGGTGATGATGCACTGGAACAGGTTGCCCAAGGAGGTTGTGGATGCCCCAT
>PPHD01023433.1:0-12467 GCA_002909625.1 Bambusicola thoracicus
CCCCCCCCCTCTCTTTGTGGCAGTCAGACCACCCTACTGCAGCTTTGGCCACCCCTCTAACCATCAATTTCTGTCCTGAAATACATGAATGCTGAAAGGCCATTATCAGCTCCAGTGTACTGCAAATGAAAACAAAACAATCCTCCCACCTTCTTTGGACATCTCTGCCTGCAGGAAATTATGATTCCTACACCACAAGGCTGGTCAGGTGCCTGCAGTTTGGTGGATCTCTAAGTGTGATTAGAAGACAAACTCCTTGAGACACAGCCTAACCCTAGGCTATCACTTATATTATAGCCTGAGTGTGCTGTCAGCACAAAACTCATAGCAGCAGGCATAATACTAGCCCACAAAAATTAAAAACTGCTATGTTGTTAAACTCTTTCCAAGGTGAAGGTTTCTATAGCAAAGCATGTATGGAATTCTGTGTCATACAGAAGGAAGAGGAACAAGTCATGTTAAAGAGTTACTAATGTGTATGGAGAAAATTATTTTAAAATAAATAAAATAATTAAAAATTATTAAAAAATAACTTTGTCCATGTCCTCAAATGTGGGCATAGACAAAATATATATTGTCCCAATAGATTCAGAGGAACATTTTGGCGGGGTCACATTCTTTTTCCTTCCTACAAGTGTGTAAATAACCAGTTATCTGAACAATTTAAAAAGGTTAATCCTTTTGAAGACTTCTGGATGTGTTTACCACATCCAGACTACGCAAGAACTGTCTGGTTAGAAGTGCTGTCACTTGTATAAACCTCTTTAAAAAGGTCTGCCAAGTCACCACAGAGGCCATCAGGAAGACTGCGGTGATTATTACCATCTCCTATCTCATCCAAACTCTGTAGCACAGTTAAAACTGCAAAAGCAATACATCACTTTCAGAATGAAACAGCAACAATAAAAAATCTCAACAAATTTGGGAGCTTTTAATAACAGTTCTTTTCCAGGTATCAGAAAACTGAAGAGTTAAATAGAGAGAATAAATATATGTGAATTTCATAAAGATGCTACCCAAGAGTAGCAAAAGATGAATGTTTCCCAAAGGGTTCAGAGGGTTCATTTAGTTCAGATGATAACTCATAATAACTAGGCTATTTATCCACAGCTACCTTTTGAAGTGTGGAATGTTTTACCTAATGCTATTTGTATTAAAGTCAGTGTGAGATCATTCACTGATTTTCCTTACAAAAACTTTTTGTGTGCCAATACTATGCCTGACTTCAGCATTTGAAAAAGAGACGTACATAGCAAATGTCATAGTCAATACTCACAACTCTGACTAAATTGTGACAGATTTCAACAAGAAGTAAAGCCACCACATAAGATCTGAGATTACCAACACATGTGGATTATTTTATTTTACAAGGCCCAATAAAGATCACTGGTCTTTTGAAGCAGTAGTTGCTTAATATTTTGACAAGGCTCTATATAATTAGAAGCCAGAGAAGTAGCCATAAACTGCACGTATTATATCTCAAAACTATCTGTATAAGCACAAGAACGCTTATGTTTTAGAGGAGATGGGAAAAATGAATGTAGTGAGGTAGCAAATGCTTTTTCTGTGTAGTGGAAGAATCATCTGAGGCCTCATTTTATTTTTCTTGCATTCAGCAGTTTAGTATTTCAAAAAGAGGTCACTCAAAGGTTCCAGTATCCCAAATACCTCACTCATTTGCTTATTGGTAACATTTCTGAAACATTTTAAAAGGTTTTAAAAAAATATATTCTCAGGATGGCAGAAAAAAAAAGGAATAAAATCTCATCTTTCTACTGTCGTAAAAAACCCAAACAGATAAACACACAAATGAAATGCAAAATCCCAGTAGTTCTACGAAGGCATTTATGTTTTCTTTTTATGGCCTAGTTCAACTCTTGCACTATTGGAGCTAGCTATTGTAAATGCCATTCATGTGAAAAACATCAGAAAGAGCTGAGAATGCACTGCCTGTCTTTTATTTCTGGGATGTTTCCTTCTGAAATGAAATAAATACTAAAAGTAAAATGCCCACTTGAGTCTTACCACTATTGTAAACATTCCTAAATGACGTGCTAAGGATTGTTTACACAAGCTGTGCCAGCTGTTTAATGGTTAAATACTTTACCTTTCTTCACACTGAAGCAGCAGGGAAGGAGGCATATGAGGGAGGAGCATGCAATTATGAGCAACCTAACTGATCATCCAAAGACCATCTGGAAAATCTGCCTGCTGATGGACAAACTGCTGGTGGAGTGCATTTAACACTTAACACCCAACACTATGCTCTGTTCAAGCAATTGACAGACTTAGGGGAAAACTATCTGGCACCAGCTTGGCTTTCCCCACTGCTCAAACACATGAACCTACCTTTTCAGAATTGTTTCTCTACCTGAAGTAAGCTAAATGTACTGACCAACTATATTTTGCAATAAATTACCCAGATAAGCTAACTAAGTATTTCTTACTTGCACTGACTATTCTTATTGTTTTTCATGGAGTTGAATCCTCTTAAATCATATGTTAGATGCTGAGATTTGTAGTGTTGTTACGGCGGTATTTTCAACTAAGAGATTCTCATCTTGGGATTTTTAATAAAAGTAGCTACTCAATTACTTATCAGGAAATGGAAATATTTTTTCATATATATTATTTTTTCCCTTAAATGAGTCATCTCAGCTTAGCCCACAGCATTAAGGTTTTCTTCCACAAAGTACTTAAACACAAGTGTATATTTAAACATATGACCAGTGATACAGTTTCAAAGGATGGCTCATGCTCCTACACTTACAAATGTTGAAAGGCCTTGTTGAATCAGCAGCTTCAGCAAAATTGGCAAAGTCACATTTATCTGGATCACATTTAGTTACTTTTTAATTTTTTATTTTTTTTAGAGCATAGGTCTTAAAAACAGGAAAACCAGTGGGAAAAATCCATGATTCAACTGGTATTTAGCAGAGGACATAGTGATTATAGCCAAATATAGAGTCCTGTGAAACCATGCCTGTTAGTAGATAATTACTCCCAAAAACAGAAGACGCATGCCTCACCAGGCACGTTGCGCATTTTTAAACCTATTTTTTTCAAACATACATTCAGCCTTACCTACAGATTGCATTACCAAGCATACACAAGTGTAGTAAATACTCAGCCACCCAACAGTGATCACAATAAAGCTAGAGTTTTATTGAAAGATAGTAAGGTACTGCTACATGAAAGAATTTTCCAATACAGTAACACTGAATGAAAGGAGAGTCATGAAGCCTTTGGGATATATACTTTATTTTTCCATTGCATTTGGTTCCTTTCAGAACGTAAACAAAGGGTTCACAGTGCTGTTTGGCTGTCTCCTGCTTCTTCGGGCAAAGAGATTTCTGTTTGCTTTAATGTGACGTATATGCGTGCATTGTTTTCATTAAGAAGAGGTTTGTGTTTTGACACAAACACTGCAGAGGAATCTGCAAGGGATCAAAAGGAGGGAGCCCTCATACTGCTGTAGGCAGGATATGAAGCATTTCATTCACTTCAGTGTTGACTTGACTGTTCTAGGCCAAATCCTGACCATGCTGATGGTCAGTGAATGGAAAAGTTGCTACTGGCTTCCAGAGCCAGAATTCATCTTAGAAACTGACCAGGATTCCTATGTGGGGGTACACCCTTTCCATTCCTGATATTAAAATACTGTGGCATCATTTTCAGTCCTGGCTAAAATTATCTTGGATGTGGTCCTGTGTGACCTGCACGTGTTCAGCTTTGAAAATTCTGTCTGCTCCTCGCATGTGCAGCTGCACAAGATCTTAGAGGAAGCCCGGTTTCTTCCTTCCTTCCTTTCTTTCTTTCCAAATGTCAGTAAAACCTTCTTAGGTCTCCCTTGAAACAGACAGAAAATTTCCAAATCAAGCTGCAAGCTAAAGAGATATATTTCATGATCACTGGAAGGACCTCAGTGTTCTAATTTTGACAGTGTTTGCAGAGAACTTTGCATGTAAATCAGTGGATGAACAACTTACCTCATCCACTTCCAAACTGCATGCATTTGCCTTCTGCCGATCTGTCCCCATGACTACTGAAGGGGAAACTAGGCTGACACTAGGCCAACTCAAGGGGACAATCAATCCTTCTTTTGGGCACATTTTAAATACTGATGCTCAGTTGCCCAGGCGGGAATTGATATAAAAACAAGCATCTTCCAGCGGCCAGGCCCAGGGTTCTCTGTTTTGAGAAAACACAAGTTAATTTGCACAAAGATAATTTGCTGTATATAGAGAAGCGTAAGTGCTTTGGCATGGTTGTGTGGGGGACCTAATCCAAAGGCCAGTGCTGTTGAGTGGCCAGCATATTGTACCTTTTTGTGCCTTCCTATGTTGGAGTTTCTGGTCTCTAAGTCCTCCTATGGTCATGAAAATACACTTTAAAACTTAAGAAGAAATGCCAAAAACAAATGAAGTTATAAACTAAACCTAAACCACAATAAAAAAAAAAGTAGGCCCCAAACTAATAAGTTGCAAGTACAGCGCTCTGTATGTGTGGGAGGGACACATGATTTTGAACCTATGCTGGATACTTGCGGTACTTTTTCTCTTTCAAAGAGTGTGTGAGAGGTGCCAGCCTTCCAATAGAACACTAAATATTTTAAAACAACAACACCCCTCATCTGGCGGCTGTATTTCAAAGAACAAACATCAGTCCATTGTCTGGCTTCTGCCATCATCTTGTACATGGAGAAAGCCAAAGACTCCAAATAATTCTGTGGCCTCGGGCATCAACAATAAACAATGTATATTTGATGTGTTGGCCTAATTTCTGTCCACGGAATCTGCCATTTTAAATCTGTTTGCACGCTATTTTTATTTATTTATTTTTTACATTCAAGGTCTTTGTACGCCCTGTGATCTTTCTCTGCACCTTTCTCCAGCCTTACATTTTCATATTTAGGATGATACTCTGAGAAACAGACGACCAAAATATAATTTTGCACTAAAAGACCAGACCATTGTAGAAAGGGTTTTTGCAGAATTCTGCACTTTCAACCTGGTGAACATGGCTATTTGTACACATTTTAATTACATTAGCAAATGTTTGGTCCTGAAAGCAGGGGAAAGGAAATATAATTATACTGACAGAGGAGACAGAGAATATTTATTGATTACAGTTTCTAAAGTTCTGCTAGATTTCTGCTATGAAAATTGTTGTCCTGAAGGGAGACTGTAAACCTATTTTTGAAGATCAGTAGGTTTTAAGAAGAGCTGTTATACTTCAGATAATTGCTTTATCCTTTCTTGTATGATATATAAGCTCTTCTAACACTTGTGGTACCAACATTTGTTTGTGACTTCTATTACACTCAGAGTAGCCATTGATTCAGATGACAGATCTGCTCTTTGGTCTCTGCAGAGCTGTATTTTCAGAAGACTAAACTACTCCTTTTTCCTCCCCATTCCTCTGAGCTCCTCTCCCTGGGGCTTCACTTTGCAACTCAGACTCAACACAACCAAAGAACCAACTCTTCTCAGAAGAAAGAGTAATATGCAGTCTGAGGCAGCATTAAGTATAACGTAGTAATTTATTAATGGAAAAAAATGTGATTAATATACAGGGAATATTTCAGTGCTGAGCCCTGGTAAAGGTATGATAGGTATGGAATTCTCAGCAGTGGCAATTAAAAAGCCTTAATACACAAAGAAAACTGTTGAATGTGATTTTGTATTTAATTTACAAGCTGTAGCAAGTGCCACAGAGTCGAGGCTTCGTCCTCAGATTATGTACATACATGTACATGAGGGTAGCTGGCCACATAAGTGTGCAAGTCATGAAATCTAAAATGCTTAGAAGGACGTAGCTGAGCCACTACAGTAGGAAATGCCACTAGGGCTACACTGAGGAGGTAAAATTTCCAGCTAGAAGGAAGCTAAGGGGCAGAGGGGTGGGCTAAACTCGGATACCTCACAGCTGGGGAGAGGCTGCAGCTCAACCAGCTGCTGGATGCAATCCTGGCCTCTCCACACAAGTGGTTTCAGCAGACATGCTCACTAAATCAGCATCCCTGCATGCCACGGGGAAGAGAACAAAGCCAGCATGGGAACCCAGAAAACGCCTCAGCCAGGAGACGGTCACTGCTCTGCAGAGCTTGATCAAGACTGGACTGAGGCCTTGGGCACATATTCTGCGGTAGCTGTGGTTGTAGCAAACCAGCTGTAGTTTACCACGTTATTGTTTTCCCTCCTATCCCTGCTCTGCTCATTCCAGTGGACCCTCTGCCACTGGTGACTGCCCCAGCTGGGAAACATGAGAAGGTGTCTTCACAAGCTCCCCAGCTGCTCCAATCATGGAGGTTTGTTTGGACTGTCAACCTACAGATACTCTTATATTCCCTAATACAAAAACATTTAAGCATGTTCCTCTCACTGAATTTAACAGAATTACTCCCATGCCTAAATTTAAAGTACTTCAGGATGACTCTTAGTAGTTTTCTGAGTACTACATGAGCTGCCTGTGACAGGGCAAACCTTTGAACCTCTTTCTTTTGAAACTGAGTTAGGCTGTCTTAACCACAAGACCACAGGTATTTTGTGAGTCTGCTCATTAGTGTTTGAAATATATTTTAAGATCTGATGATTTGAAAATGCCATAGAAGAAACTATAATATTAGCTTGTTTTTCAACTTTCTAGAGAAACTCTTCCTGAAGTTAATAGGGTCTTCAATTCCTGATCAGGTGGATTCTCTCATTAAACAGTTGTGATACTGCTGCTGACTCAACGTGAAACACTTATATACATGAAAATTAGTGAAAAAAATGAAGCAATTTGACTTAGATTTCACTTGCTATTTTTAGAGCTGAGCAAATATTTAAATAAAGTATTTATTTCCTGTTACTTTTTTCCCCTTCCACAAATACCTTTATCTGCGACTAAAGAAATAGAGGACAGTGTCAATGCTTCTTGTATTTCTGAATCTGCAGATAAATTTAGGCTATAAAGAAAAATGGCTAAATTAAAACATCTGTTTATCTAGCATTCTTTAAAAAGAAGTAGCAAGAGGTAAGACTGTAAAAGAGAGAGAGCGCAATGCATCCTGTCTCCTTGTGAAGGCCATAGTACTCTTCAGAAAGTTCTGCATAGGCACAGGGACCCAGTTTCAGGCTGGCTTCAAATCCCTGACTGGTGTTTCCTACCACCTGGAGGCCTAAGACAGTGAGTGAGAACGAGTTAGAGTTATTTAGGCTGAACATAGGCTTCTTGAATCTGGATTTGTGAATGTGTCCACATCTGCGTGTCTTTAATAAATGATGATGGGGCAAACAGCTGTAACAGATGGAGCAGGCACTGCTCCTGCTATTTCTTTAAAGTGCTTTCCCTGCTCTACCTCTTCTTTTGCTTGTGTTAAACTCCTAGCAGTTGTTTTCCATTTGGGGACATAATTCTTCTGTATCTGATAACACTGACTGTTGGGGTGTATTCTGGACAAATCTTTCTGCTTGTGTGCCATTTGGACAGGGAAGTGAGAGCCAGGTAAAGTCTTCTATTTCTGTGTACAAAAAAAGTTGACATTGTCTTTAAGTTTCTGTTTAAGCATTGATACTGGTGAGTTTTGTGCTCAATTTACTTGAGAGTGAGAGGGCTTCATAGCCAGGTAAAAGGATCCAAGAGAGGCCAAAATAAATGTATAATCCAATTTCTATTAATTTTAAAATATATTTACAATAAATGTATATTGTGCAAAATAGCCTTGTGATCCCCAGGGGTGCCTCAGCCAGGTTCAGTTCAAGGCCAGGTTGAATGGGGCTTTTGGACATCCTGATCAGGAGGGCAGCAGCTCTGCCAATGGCAAGGGGTTGAAACAAGGTGGGCTTTAAGGTGCTTGAGCCTTAACACAAGGCATTCTATGATTCTACAAAAATCAACCTCAATTTATGAAAATATTACATGAAATGATGGTACTGCTCAGTTACTCGCTTCTTTCTAAGTCAGAGGGAAGGCACAGCCAGGACATTGTTTTCCCAAAGCTATAAAGCCTGGAAGTTCCCCAGGCTGTCCTTACTTAATCCAGACGAAAGAGACTCTCTTTGTATACCCAGTGTTCAAGTAGGAACTAGGTAGACCTATTTCTCTCAGTAGCATACACCAAAATCCCCCACACGATCACGTATAGAAAGGAAATCCATCACTGACGGTTCTATTATCAAGGTGAGAAGATGTTGATTCTTGTGCAACAACAGTTGCTCCATCAGTGTGAATATTCTAATTACATGCTAACAGAACCAAATCCAGTTCTGTACCTGACTCATTTCTAGTCACTTAATTTATATGTTGCAGCTTCCAAATGAACTTAAATAGTCAGTGACCTTTCTCACTGAGAAGCAGGAGACACGCTTCCTTCTCTTGTCATTCCAACCTCATTTGTCCACAGCAGGCTGTAAAGCAGCTGGTTTTGAGGGACATAAGATAATAAAAGAACACAGGGTCACAACATTGTCCTGCTTAGGGAAAAAAAAAAAAAAAAAAAAAAAAAGTAGATTTGTAATCTTGAAAATTAAAAAAATTCTAACAATGAATAATGGATTTATCAAATATGCAGATCTGATAGCAAGTGACCAGACTTGCAGTTCTGACTCACAAAATCTGCTGCTCATCCTGTCCAAATAAGACTCAGGCCCTGGCCTGAGATGCGTGACAGAGAAGGATGGCAGCAGATGAACGCTCCAAACACCAACAGTGAGACATTTGCTTTCCTTCCTGCAACCTTGGGAAGCATATGTGTAGTTAAGACCAAAGCTCCGTGACACTAAGGGTTGTGAAACCATTAACAGGGCTCATTGCAGGGCCCATCTGTTCACCCTGGCCTTTGCAGGGGCTGAGAGCGGCTGCTTTGTTGTTTTTGAAGTGTGAATGACGCACGTTTCCATAGGGAATCCAGAAATCTTGGGTTGCTGCGTCGATACGGAGGTGAATCTCATTTTAATCTTTCAAATACACAATGAGGTGAAGTGACAGGCATAGTATTTCACACAGCAGAAAGCAAAGCAGCAACTCAGCTCCAACCAATTGACTTTAGAATCAAGGACTAGAAACACACCTTCAGCTACCATGTAACAAACAGGATGAGGGAACTATTGGTTTTCAGGTATACAGGCAAAAGAAAAAAAAAAAAGTTTGTTTTTCATTACTACTTCTCCAACCTAAAGCTGGTTTTGTGCCACATGTTGACTCAGTGGCCAGCCTCTGCAGCAGGCATACTCCCTCTGTGGGGCAGGAAAGCACAGAACACAAACACACAGAGCTATGGACCCCCATCCCAGTGAGTCCACACTTCGACTAAGTTCGACCACGGATTTCTTAAAACCAGCGCAGAAAATCGCTCTGTTTTCCTTTCAAAGAGTTTATTCCACTCAGACACCCAATTCCTCCCCAAGACGTCCATCTCTCCTCTTTCTTCTCTCCGGGGCAGCCTCACTCCGCTCCTTGCCCCACCGCGGCCATTTCCTCCCATAGGATGGGCCTGGACCATAGCCCCTGCGCTCCCGCCCAACCCACGGGCCGCCACCCGCAGAGTTCCGCTGGGGGCGGAAGCAGGCACCCGGCCCGGCCCGCCGCCAAAGGGAGCCGGCCGAGAGCACCTGGGGGCGGGGCGGCTGCGGGGCGGGCTCCGGGAGGAGCCGGCCCGAGGGGACGGCCCGGCCGGCGCGGGGCGGGCGCGGAACGGGGCAGCGGGGATGGGAGCTTGAGAGGGGGTGAGTCCGCGTCCGAGAGCGCGGCGGGCGGCGGTCCCGGCGGGGCTGAGCCCGTCATGGAGCCGGTGACCAAGTGGAGTCCGAAGCAAGTGGTGGACTGGACCAAAGGTAAGGGCATCGCGCCGCCCGGCCCGGCACGGCCCAGCGGGAACTTTTTGGTGCCGGGCTCGGGGGCCGGCGGGTCAGGGCCGCCTGCCCATGTGGGAGCCGCAGCTGGGCGGCCTCGTGGCAGCGGGGCGGGCGCCGTGGCGGTGGCAGCTCCTGTCCCGCGGCTGGGAGCTCACTACTACGCGCCTCGGCCGGAGCGCTGTGGGCGCTTCTATCCGGGCTGGGCGCGGGGAGGCAGAAGGCGGGCGGGCGTTTCAGCTGTGCCTTCCCCTGCTCCATCCCCTGCTGTGGCCGCGCAGCTGCTCGATTCACAGGGCAGTGCCAGCTGCTCTCCTTCGGGGCGGGGAGTTAAGTGTGTCCCTACGCGCTGACTCCGGGCTTTCCAGGCAGCAGCCACCCGCTGGTCGGAAGCATTTCGATTTTGTACGTTAAGCAAAAACTTTATAAACTGATTCAAGTAGGCAGGACCCATTAATCCCGTTGAACGGTGGCGGGATTAACATTCGGGGCTGCTGCTCGGGAAGTTGAATACCGGCCCCTGCAGCTCTCCCACCCCATCGCTTTGCTCTTGTGCTTTTATTCTCTCCTTCATATCTACGCTTACTGCTTACTTTTGAGGTCTTTCCCTGACGTTCTCCCTCTATGACCTATTTGCCGAGTTCGCCAAGTTTGTTGCGCTCCGGGAAGCGGAGAAAGAAAGAAGTTGGCTGTTGCAGCGGTGCCCGCCGGGTGCTGCTGCTGCCGTCTCCGGGCTCCCCTGGGGGGACATCTGCGCTGAGATGGTGGTGAGTTTTTTGTGAGGGCAGTTCTGACACCCGTTTTGTCAAATCTGGTTGGGCTCTGCGAGTGCTTTCTGAACAGCAGTCGGAGGTTTGCGCTCGCAGTTCCTGCTCTACGGTCTGTAAATCACGGGGAACGTAGCAGTGAATTAGGTGAGGGACTTGTGACTTACGAACCAGGCTGCTGTTCTCTTGGACCGTGTTTTAGTGCCGTCGTCTTTTGTTACGCGAAGTGTTTTCGCAGGCTTCCCTTGGTTTGAATTTGATGTGAAGTTATGAATGCTTTGAGAGTTGGGAGCTTCCCTGGATTAGGAGCGGCACTCGCTTGCAGCAGCCATTACTTCAACGTCTCAGGACCATAACGCCGATTAGACCACATGCCTGCGGTCGGCGCTTGGCAGGAGTCGGGCTCAGGACTGACTCAAATTGGGAAGTCAGGCTCACGTTGTGTGCAACGCTGGACGGGTCCTCCCAGCCCTCCTGAGTGTCACCGTGCGGCTGCCCCAGGAGCTCCCTGAGGATTCCATGCAAACGTGCTGTGAAGTTATGCGTTAACACACGGATAACTTCTATGGAAAGAATCTTTCTTCTGTTGGTATTGGTTGAAACAGGAGCGCATTGTTACGCTGAAATAAGCCTTTTGCTTTGGCATGTGGAATATTTATACAATGCCGTTCCCCGATTGTGTTTTTTCTCTTGGGCACTGAAAGTTTGTTAACTTGCCAGATTAAAGAGTAAGCCTGCTAATCATTTTAAAAGGCTTTATTACACTTATGCACGCTTGGCTTGCTTTCTTGCATAATTTATTTTACTTGCAGGTTCCTCTTTAGCTGGACCCTCAATTAGTGTTATGCAGAATAATTTGAGACCTGGCTGTAGTAGGAAGGTGTATCTTCTGACTAATGCTAACACGTGTGCTTTGAAATTCAAAGGAATAAATTAAAGACTGACAGTGACTTTTGTTTCTGCTGTTGTTTTTTTTGGTTTCCAGGTAAGCATTTGACCTCTCCGTGCACGGCGTCATTTTATGTCACTCCCTGCCTGACAACATTGTCATAAAGACACGAGATGTGGAAAACTTTATGGTTGTGTTTTCATCTCTGCGTATGAAAATTAACACTTTAATGGCTGGCTAATAGCCTTGTGAACACTGTTGGTTTAAGCCAAAATGCTTATCTACTGTGCAGCTCACAACCACTGCATTTTCAGCGGATAGCAGTAGTCTGTATTTTACCTTAGTAGCACTATCTTTAATTCTCAGGGTTGGTTTTATAAGCACACTAGATGGCTTGGAAGGGAGCTTATGCCAGTTATTTGACTTTTCCTGTCAGGAAAGTAGACAGTAGTAGACAGCGGTACAGGACAGTAAAACTACATTCTGTGCTGAACTGGTCAGGCTGTGGGGAAGAAGTTTGGCTGGTGACATTTGTTGTCTGTAGTTAGTGCTGTGGTGCCCTGGAGATGTATTATAGGAGAACAGCATGAATAACGGTGGTGGGAGATAGGTCTTGCAGATAATGATGTGTGCGTGTCATACAGCGATACAGACATTTTGGAGAAACATGGAGAAGCAGAAATAAGAGGTCTCATTTGGGCCGTTTTAATGTGCATTATAAAACTAAGAATGCTTCTTCAATAACTATTTTTCTATTTCAAATATATTTACAGTCAAACATCTATTAATTGATATATATATAATTATGCATATTTATTAACATTTGTTATATTAAAATTTAATTTCACGTTAAAAAAACAACACTTTTCCCAACCAAAAGGCACATAGGAACTTTCCCTCTTCTCATGAAGCAAATTGCAAAAGTAAGCTGTGCATCCTCTCCAGGACAGTTAGCTAATTGACTTTTGGTGAACTTGG